>JAUELO010045098.1:0-10246 GCA_032357855.1 Amphibolips quercusostensackenii | reverse complement strand
TCCAAATAAATAAAGAACCACTGAAATGGCAAGCATGTTCATTGCAGATACTTTATTCCTTGCCAACAGATCGGAGGACCAAATCTGTCGCATGAGACGTTTTTTTCTGCATAAAAGAGCATTCTTCATAGATGTTATGTTCTGAATGCGGGTCTGTGGCACGCCCAGGTATGTTAAGGTCTCTCCAACGCCGAGGTGTCGTATAGTGCTTCTGTGTACGAGATCAGGGTCGTTGGGATGCAATTGAATTATGCTTGCTTCGAATGAATCTTGACGCATTTTTTAAAACTTAAACTCTATTTCAGTCTTCCGAGTATACTCCTCAACAATTCCTAGAGCCACATATAATTGCTCTTTATTTTTAACAAAGATTCTGAGATTATCCATGTGGTAATAATGTGAGGCAATAGAGGAGAAAGATCGTGGTATCTAGCTTTCTCCTAACGACAGATAGTACGCGTATTCTGTCAGGTGCCTGATGGTCATTAGCTTTGACTTTTTCCGTTGATGATGACGAATCCATAGTTTGCGTGCGAACTGTTGGACGCTGGCAGTGATCTTTCTGTCAATTGTTATGTGGTCAATCTTACACTAAATGTGGTATGCATACTCTCTTGCCTAACATATCTTTGTGCTGATTTGACGTATGCGTCTTTTAGTCTTATGATCAAATATTCTCGCGGTTGTGAATAGTTCCGCCTTTTTTCTCTGTTGCCAGCTTGTTTCATCTGCGTTAAAATGAGTTATCCGCTCACGGAGCACCTCCTCTCTTACGGAGGTCATCGGAACTGTTTTGCGTCAATTGATGCAACAAGAGCGAGAGCACGAGGTGTTTCTTGCAGCACAGAGCATGCGATTGCGCGATGTAAGCTTTTTTCAGTGGCCCTATTGGTATCTTAGAATTAAGGTAGTCGTTCTTTAGTCAATCTGCCCACTCAAAAGTATTGAGATTTCGACGGTTCATCGTTTTGACTTTCTTGATTGGCATTATTGTCTGATCCTTTGTCGAGAGTCCTGCGCGTTCCATTGTTTTAAACTACACGTACAACCATGTTTAGTGTCATCATTGTTGTTTTCACAAACAAATATGGAAAGGATTTTTCCACCCGCGCAAAGCCCTATACGGGAGGGTAAGACTATAAGCTCAGGCAGATCGTCCAATTTTCCAGATGCAACAGCTGAGACACCACTCCCTGGTACTGTGGAGCCTTCGGCACAGTTTCATACACCCGGGCTTGTGGGTTTTGCCTTTAGGGCCATCCCTAGACCATTGTCCGCGACTCTTTGTAGCCACATTCCGCAGTAACTTTTAGTACAGGGACCTCTTTCCGCAGACCGAGGAGGCGTCTGGTAGCTTTTTAGGTTTGTTAAAAATCGAATAATGTCTAATTTAAAAAAATTAATCGGGGATTCTATGTGTGTCTGTTAGATATAATCAATTATGCATTTAGTGATATTGTTTAATACAATAATTAATTTTTTTCAGCATTAGGTTTCTGGTGCTTTGGATGCAATCGAGAGATAGTTATTGCCCCTCAACTTTATCAAAATTACTTGAACCATCGTCAACTAATCCCATTAGAGGCAGGTAGGAGGGAAGTAGCAATAGATAAAAATCGAAAGTACGTCTTTGGATCCGTCGTACGTATCAAAGATTCCGAAAGAACTCCTGTTTTGTGTCCTTTTGTTGACGCTCAAAGCAATGAGAATATTGTATTAGTCATAAATGGTAAAAAAAACAAGAACTATGAAACAGTACCAGAAAATCACTATTTGCATCAGAAGTTCTTCGACGCCGTCGAGCCCCCAATGATTATTAAAAATGTAACAGTTTCGGCTTAGGTGGAAGTGGCCAAACTCGTTTAAAGAGAAAGCTAAATCAGTCTGAATGATTTCGCCCAAATGCGATTAATTCCTTTTCAGTCTCAAAAGGTTTCTTAAATTTATTTTGAGTAAGTCTATTACCATTTGGCAGTATCTCTGATTGATTCCGCGATTGATTTCGTAGTGAAAATTTTAATTTCGTTTGAATTTACCGCATGGCGCGAGCTTATTTTACATGATTCTGTGTTAATTTCTTCCACATTTCAAATGATTCCGCAGATATCAGAATTTTTGTTCAGGAATTCTAAATTGTTCGGACTTATTTTGTAATGAATTTGTGAAATTCGGAATCATGCTTGCAATCGAACGGACTCAGACTGAATTATTTTCATTTCGAATGAGTTTCAAACTTCCACCAGGGGAACACCGCTGGTTGATTTTGTTTTATCAGAAAACAATTGTCTGTACTCACTTACGTAAAATGTAATCCTATACTTCTAATAAATAAACTTTCATTTTTACAGAATTTTCTTTAAAACTAACTTTGAAATTAGCATCCACCCATATCTTATGTCTAAAACTGCACGCTCTTATCGCTTTGCCTTTTTCATTTCGCCACGCCTCGCTGGCATAGCCTGCACGCATCGCCCCGCCTCGCACACTATTACCTCCGCGGCTTATTTCTAGTACTGAGCTACTATTTATAATATTTGAAGCTTTCTTACATCTACTTCCTCTCCTTTTTACAATCTTCCCTTCTTTATTCCTGTTTCTCATTTCTT
Organism: Amphibolips quercusostensackenii; assembly: GCA_032357855.1. NCBI lineage: Eukaryota > Metazoa > Arthropoda > Insecta > Hymenoptera > Cynipidae > Amphibolips > Amphibolips quercusostensackenii. The sequence continues at coordinate 7,640 of JAUELO010045098.1, read as the reverse complement.
CTCTTCTTCTCCATCTTACCCAAAAAACCTTCTTTATCCGTGCTTCTGCCCTTTTGCCCCGCCTTTCATGCCTCAATACCTCCATGCTTAACCCACTCCTTTTCACCTCCAGGCACTTCTGCAACCAGTGCTCTTCTCCCTATGAAGCCTGAACCTATTAAAACCCTTAAAGCACCCACACCTTATTCATGCTCTTATCTCCTGACTTTCTTTCTCTCCTTTCTCACAAAAATATTTCACTCTGCCCTGACGTAAGCCACCTATAGTCTCCGTTAAACCTTATTTCTCTTATTCTTTTCTCACCTACTGCCTTCTCTCTCTTCATACCGCTTTCCTAAACCATCTCATATACCTTGCTTGCTTCCTCGTGCATCCTTTTCACTTCATCCAAATACAGTCCATTTGCTTTAAAATAATTTTTCCTTCTAACTTCTATCTTTCCACCCCATATCCTGCTCTCCATTTTCTACCAACACTCCCTAACCGGCGCACTTCTCCTCTTTTCCAAAAATTGCCCTTCAAGTTTACACGCCCGACTTTTCGTTAGAATTCCTTCATGCGTTCTATCCGTCTTTCTCTTGCCAATATAATTAGGCATGCTTCTTGCCAATCCTAGTGCCCATTTTTTATACCACTCCTGTGTCCTATTTACCTCTTTACTTTCCTTCTACTTCCGCACCTCTACTCGATACAATAGCACACTTATCACTATTGAGTTAAACAATTTCATTCTTCTTCCAAAATCATCTGCAAATGACTTCTTTTCTAAGCCCTAAACTTGTCTTATAGCCAAATTTGCCCTGCTCACTCTCTTTTTTATCTGCCCATCTACTTCTTTATTTCCCCGAAACAAAAAAACTAGGTACACAAACTCTTTAACCTCCTGCATTGCCTTTCCCTTTCACTTTCACTCCCCTCCCTTATCTCTTTTACCTTCTTTTCTGAACACCATAATCTTGGACATTTCTGCATTAAGTTCTAACCTATTTTTATCCAGGTACCTTTTTAACCTCTTTATCAGCTCCTTTAAGGCCTCTTTGCTTTTTGCCAGCAAAACTATGTCATCTGCATACGCGAGTGACCAAATTCTAACTCCTTCTATCCTAACTCCTCCGACTACTCCGGCCTTCAGCTTACTTTCCATATCCGCGATTAAAATCGCAAAAAGCGTTGTGCTAAGCGAACACCCTGGCCTTAACCCCCTATCTACCCAGAATATCTCCGGAATTCTCTTTCCTTCTTTTGTCTTATTTTTTGTCTTTTCATATATCTTTCTTACCCTTTCAATCAGGCCTGTCTCCACTCCCTTCTCTTCTACCGCCTTCCACAACCTCCCCCTACCCACCGAAGGGAACGCGCCTTTAAGATCCACAGAAAACACGTACGCTCTCTATCCCTCTTTGCTGATTCTCTCCACCACGTGCTGTAGAACGCAGATATTGTCGATAGTACTCCTACCCGACCTAAGGCGCGCCTGCGTTTTCGGCAATATACCTTTCCCCTTGACATCATTTTGTAGCCTCTCCGCCACTACCATCGCGTATGCTTTATATGCCGTATTCATTCGCGTTATCCCTCTATAATTTTCCTGCCTATCTTTATCTCCTTTCATATACAGTGACACTATTAACCACTCTCTTCACCCTCCTGAGAATCCTACACCCCTATGCTTTCTTCAATAACTATTTCAGCCTCTCCCTAACCTCTTGTCTGCTAAGTAGCTACGCTTCGTTCTCTAACCCGTCTAGCTCTTCTGCCTTTGACATTCTCGACTTTCTTATCTGTTTATATATTTTCTCGTCATTTAACTTCTCTATCTCTGCCACCATCGTTCTTCTACTCTCATTATCTCTGTTCCTTGAATCCAAGCCCTAAAATGATTCTTTAAATAACTCCCTTCACTCCCCACTCTCTATCTTCTCGCTTATCCCTACTCTACGCTCCCTCAACCTAGTTATTATCTTCCACACATCCCCCTTTGTCTCAATACTTTCTAACTCTTCTTTCAGATCTTTTGAATCTTCGTGTACTTTCTTCCTACACATCAATCTGAAGCCTTTGTTTATTTCTACGTACTCCTTCTTTTTTGCAGTTCCCTTTCTCCACTTTTTGTACTTCTTCTTCACTTTCCTTTTCATCTCCTTACATTCCCTATCCCAACACTCTTTTACTTTCTCTTTCAAATCCTTCAATATCTCATTCACGGACTCTCCTTCAAAGCGTTTCTCTTTTAACTACTTTTGATACTTTTCTTTTGCCTCTTTCGTTCAGCTCACCCTCTTCTTCATCAAAACTTCTTCCTCACCTTGCCTTTCGCCGCTCTTCCCGCTTATCCACTACCCTGATGGCTGATGGTCTGATTCTACCTTCCCTTTCACTGCGGATCTCTCTGCCTCCTCCCACCCTTGCATATTCATGACTACAAACTCTATCACTGAAACCCGAAACTTACTAACATATGTGTATTCCTTCTCTTTGTCTCTTGTTCTCATACCATTCGCCACCGACCAGCCTCTATTCTCCATCCAATTCCTCAGAATCTGCCCCTTCTTATTTATTACCTTATCCTTTGATTTCCTTTCGAAGCTCTTTTCCTCCCTGTAAAGGCACCTCTCTCTCCCGATATTCGTAATAAAGTCTCCCCTAGTACCACCATACCCTTCTCTCCTTCGCCTATCAAGTTTTCCACCCTTTCTTTAATTCTTTCCATCCCATCCTCATTATACACTACCCCAAACTTACAGGTTACCTCTTCTATCTTATTTTGACTTATTTGCACGCCCTCCCTCACTCCCTTCCCATGAACCTTTTCCCCTTATATATCCCTGAGCCTTGTAATAATTCCCCAACTAGCCCTTCCTTTCTTCTTCACTCTGACGAACTCCTGGAGAACCCACCTATACCCCCTTGGCAGCTTTGGCTATATTCTATCCCATTTCTTTCTCTCTACCATATGTAAAGATTTTTTGTAGTTTTCCTTTTCCTAGGTCGATAATCTAAGCGAATGCAAGCGCTTCTCATCATAATTCGACTTCAGACGATCGATATAGGCAATAGATAATAATAGACGATAAAGACAGGTTTTTCTAAATAAAAATGTCCATAAAGTGTAAGTCCATGTGAGTCATATAATAAAAATTTTTTTAAATATTTGTATTTCATTATTATTAATTCGTTAAGAATTTCCTAAACCTAAAGCATATTTGCGATTCCAGTTTGAGTGAAGTAGATTTCTATGTACAAATTATTTTGAAGGACAAATCCAATACTGAATAGTGTGAAATAAACTAAAACATTTTCAAGAATATTTTATTTTGACAAACTCTACCTTGATTAAAATAATATTCAATATTTTTTTAACTCATTCATCACGTACTTTCATTAATTACTCAATTTTTGTTCAATATTTGATTCCTTTCAATACAAAGGTACAGAAAAATGGCACACTTGTCTGCATTATTTATGTTATATTTATATTTATATTATACTTGTTCTAAACAACTCCTCGCGCCCTAGCTTTCTCCAAATCTTCTTGAAATCTTTTACTTTCTATCTTTTTTTATCACACTTCTCAGTTTACTTTTTACTTTTTCTTTGATATAATTCTGCAGTACGTTTCCCTTATATACATTTTCTAACTTCCTTCCTTACTTATGTGTTCTTCTCTTTACCCTGCTCATCCCACCCACTTATACTTCTTCCTTCACTAACTTATTTTTTGCCTGTGACTACCAATACCCTTTTTATTTCTCCTATCATCATTTTTATACCTATGTGCAAATTTTTTTTCTTATCTGCATTATAGAATAGAGAATGATTTAAATAAGGTATTTTGTCAATTCTTTTCCTTCAATTTTCTGATTTACTATTTTGTTACTCTTTTTCTCTCTATCAGCCTACCTCCCAAGCAACTCCTTGCACCCTAGCGTTCTCCGACTCTTTTTGAAATCTTTTATTTTCCTTCTATTTTTATCACACGTCTCATTATACTCCTTACTTTTTCTTCAACATACTTCTGTACTACTTTTTCTTGTTATTTATTTTCTAAATTCCTTTCTCACTCCTGTATTTTCCTCTTCACACTGCTTATCCCACGCACTTTTACTTCTTTCTTTGCTAACTCTTTTTTTGCCTGTGACTACCAATATTCTTTTTATTTCTATGCTCGAATTGCCCCTTATCATTTAAATAGAATAGGGAATAATTTATATAAGGTATTTTTTAATTCTACTATCTCAATTTCCTGATTTACTCTTTCATTTCTTTTTATCTCTTTATTAGCCTATCTTCCAAGCAACTCCTCGCGCCCTAGCCTTCTCCGCCTTTTTTGGAAACCTTTTACTTTCCTTTTTTTTTCCATCACACATCTCCGTATACTCCTTACTTCTTTTTATATGTACTTCTGCACTAGTTTTCTCTTGTATCCACTTTCTAACTTTCTTTCTCACTCTCGTGTTTTTCTCTCTACACTACTAGTCCCACGCACTTCTACTTCTTCCTTCACTAACTCCTTTTTTGCCTGTGAATACCAATATCTTTTTTAATTCTCCTATCATTATTTGCATACCTTTGCTCAAATTTCCTCTCTTATCTGCATTATAGAATAAGGAATAGTTCTATTAAGACCTTTTTTTTTAATTTTACCGTCTTAATTTCCTGACTTACTCTTTTATTACTTTTTTTTTCTCTATCAGGCTACCTCCAAAACAACTTCTTGCGCCCTATCCTTCTCTGCCTCTTTTTGAAATTTTTTATTTTTCTCCTTTCTTTATCACACGTCTTAGTATACTCCTTACTTTTCATGCAACATACTTCTGCACTACTTTTTCTTTTTATTTATTTTCTAACTTTCTTTCTCACTCCCATGTTTTTCTCTTTACACTGCTCATCTCACGCACTTCTACTTCTTCCTTTACTATTTTTTTTTTGCCTGTGACTACTAATATTTTTTTAATTTCCCCTATCATTATTTGTATACCTTTATTTAAATTTCCTCTCTTATCTTTATTATGAAATAGGAAATAATATAAATAAGGTATTTTTTAATTCTACTATCTCAATTTGCGGATTTACTCTTTTATTTCTTTTTCTTTCTCTATCAGCCCACCTTCCAAACAACTCCTCGCAACCTAGCCTTCTGCGCCTTTTTTGGAAACTTTTTACTTTCCTTTTTTTCATCACATATCTTCGTATATATCTTACTTCTTCTTCTATGTACTTCTGCGCTAGTTTTCTCTTTTATCCATTTTCTAACTTCCTTTCTCACTCCTGTGTTTCTTTTTTCACACTGCTCATCCCATGCACTTCTACTTCTTCCTTCACTAACTCTTTTTTTGCCTGTGACTACAAATATCCCTTTTATTTCTCCTAACATTATTTGTATAACTTTGTTTAAATTTTTCTCTTATCTTTATTGTAGCTGAGCCTTCCTCTGCATTTTCAACCTGCCATCTGTTACACCTAAGAATCGTAATCAACATCATATACAACATTGTTCACTGCTCTGATCGTATTAGTATTATATCCGTTATCCCTATTAATGTTATCAGGGTCTTTCAAGATTTCAATTTTATTATTTATGTTTTTCTCGAAAGATATTGTATGTTTTTGCCATGAAGGTTGTTTCGTCAAATAAAATGCTATGTCCTGTTTCGATATGATGTTTAGCTAGTGCTGATTGCGTGACATGGTTTAGCCTGATTTTACTCTAATGTTTCTTTACATGTTGGCTCACCCCTCTCCCGGCTTCTCTAATCTAGACTTTGACACAAGGGCAAGGGATTTCATACACTCCTGGGTCACATAGTGGTGCCTTTTTATCTTCAGGGTTGTTATGAAATTTTCCTATTCAAGCAGGAGATTTCAATCTGGTTTGCATGTAGTGTTTGTTGAGAATTCTCACTATGTGTTATGTGATATCGCGGATGTGGAGTAGGATGGTGGTCGTTTTTCTATCTTTCTCTTCAGTAGGTTGTGTTGACTTGTTATTTTAAGTTTTTTTTCTTATTGCTTTATTAATTTGTTTGTTTATGTCATCCGGATTGATGTTTCCGGATTCCGTTCTAGATTGTACTTGAGGAGGCATCTAGGGAATATACAGCTTTCATATCTGAAGGCAAAGCGTATGAATTCTGCCGATTCCTCTTGGTATTAGAACATCGAGCAGCGAATTCACACAGGCAATTAACTTTGTTTCTGAAGATGAGTTTTCGGACTTTTTGAAGATATACGCAGATGACATCGTAATCACGTCCAAAATTTGCAAGTATTATTTGGAGCAGTTAGAACATTTTTTCATAAAAGTAGCTCAGGCGGGTTCAACCTTATAACTAAGGAAGTCTGCCTGGTGAAAACCAGAAGCAAAATTTCTAGGTTTTGAGGTAAATCCACAAGGCATAAAATTAGACGAAGGAAAACTAGCAGCAATACTAAACATTTCATCGGAATTTAATCAAGAATTTTTTAATTTTTTCAACATTTCATGAGAAAAATTCTCAAGAAATAGGGGTAACTGCTTAAAGGTTCAGAGATTTTCCTCATGAAATGTAAAAAAAAATTGTTTAAGATGATAGGAATAGAAATAGCAGTTTGGAAATGATTAATCACATTTGATATAAAAAGTTATGAGATAAAATCATTATGAACAACTACGACGAAAATGAATAAAAAAATTATATAACACACAACTATATTCATAATTTATATCAATAAATGAATAATCTGAATAGATAAAACAAATAGGATTAGAAAGCCTCCAACTTCGATTGAGTCTATTTTAGTACATAAAATAGTATACTGTAATTTTTTCTTGATCATTCCGAAAATTTTATCACGCGTCGATTGTGTATTTTAACATTCACTTGTCACCTGTCACTTTGTGGATATCCGTTTAACCTGCTTATTTTTAAATTTCAAACTTTATTGACTGAACCCAAAAACATTTGCGAGAATCTAATGTCAAAGATGTTCTAGTGGCGAGGCCATCTCAATTTGCTTGTTGCAGCTATAGATGTAGAAGCTAATCATTAGCAGCAAAATACTCTGGCGAACATAATCTGCCTCAGCCACGATAACTCCTTCTAAATAAATCAAACATCAGTTCTTGAGGTCGTACAAAGATCCATGCTTGATGACAAAGACGGGACGTTGAGAATTTTTTACTTAAAAGAACATCTTCTCGTCATTGGCAAATCGGCAAAAATCAGTAAAGGACATCATGCATCATGCATCATGCGTTTCACGAACTTTACTGCTGAGATTTTTTCCGGCTTTTCTTGTCTTTTCCATTTGTTTTCTTAAATCCTCAAATAATGTTGAAACATTCTTATTTTGCTTATACTTCTACACGTAGCTTTCAAAGTATTCGTTAATAACAAAAAGTTTCTATGTGACGTTTTGTTCCTAAACATTTTTCATGTCAGGACCAATAACCATAAAAGCGTGAATCATGAAATCTTCGTTTTCCTTTAAGTGAGTCCAGTGATAAGTAAAAACGGCGCTTGAAGGAAATTTCTGTCTGTCTCTTCTATTCATCAGGCATATTCTTTGGGATGCGCAAGTTTTACTTGAAAGGTGTGCAACCACCTCTTCCCCAAGTTTATTCTTCCCAAAGCAGGCTCATAAGCGACACAGCCGTATAT
>JAUELO010045091.1:0-10246 GCA_032357855.1 Amphibolips quercusostensackenii | reverse complement strand
CGCGCTTACTGTTTTCGTTAGAAACAGATTGAATTTCATAAGGAAATATACACCTCAATTTTTACGATATGAAAGAAGTAATGCATGTAAACTTTGTGAAAATGAATTTCGCATACAATGCATTTTTTTAAAAATTTTGTTATTTTTATGTTGATAAATAAACAATCCGGACACTGGATCACGTAACCTCCCAATGTGCCAGTCCTCAGACAAAATCACCAAGGCTAGCGCCGCAAGTTTTTAGTGTTGTGCCAGTCGCCGTCAATTGAAAAGTTGTTAGTTTTTGTGCTGTGATTTGTAGGCGATACAAAAGTCAAGTAAGTAATAAAGAACTATATTTAGTCATTCATAATGTTAAATTATATAATTGCGATAGAGAAATAATGTCTTTTGAACGAAAAATTACAATATTCAAATTACAAAAAATATCTAACCTCGTTCTTGTCAATTGTCAATAGTTTTTTCACGTGTTTATATTTTTTATTGTCGGATGTGTTAAAAAATAGGCTGTGTCTAGTCGTCTAGTCGGCCCGAAAAATTGGGGGACTTGGAAAAGGGAATGGGCAGTCATCCCAAATTTCGAAACGTGACATTTCGTAAAAAATATCGTTCGTATCTTAGCTAAAGGGATCAATTCAACAAGTTTTTTGCATCCCTTACTTCACGCGTAATTAATTTCCACTCTCGTTAAAATTATCTCTTTCCCGCTTCTCCTGACGGAAAAAATTTTGCGGTTTTCCGATACATAAATTTCTTTCGGAATTTTTACACGGACCACTATGAACATTTATTTGAATAAAATTCCTTATGTTTTTTTTGCGTGAAATATTTATGTAGTTTTCTTATGTGTAAATTTTAAAAGGAATTTCTTTAAAACCATAAGGATTGTTCCAGCTGGTTTGACACGAAATAAACTATTTACACTCTTATTATTCTAATTATAGATAAGATGCCGAAAACATGAGGGGGTAGGAAACGAAATAGGACAACACCTCTATATACAGGGGAGAATCAAACACTAACCAAGAGGAAGAAGGCAGCAAAGGCCGAAAAAATCGAGGAAGATATTAACGATGACTAACGCTCGTATGCGTTAAAATTCAATGATGATATAATTTTTGGTTAACACAAATATTGATTGATTGTATTAAAAAGTTCGTTAAAAACAAAAATAAACGTATTATATATTTTTTCATTTAATGTACTTTTAATAATTACACCGGCACACAAAAAAAAAGTGATCAGTACTTTGGACCAGACCAACTTTTCTATATGTTTTTTGATGCCCTAAATTCAACTTGGAGTCCGTTTTGCTCCATCAGACTTGAGTTTTACGTAAAATGCGAAAAACACTAAAAAGCGCTGAAAATCGCAAAAAATTAGAGTTTTTTACTCAAAATTCAAGTCTGATGGAGAGAAACGGACTCCGGATTTGAATTCAGGGCATCAAAAAACATATAGAAAAGTTGGTCTGGTCAAAAGTACTGATCACTTTTTTTTGTGTGCCGGTGTTATCTTGTCCGGAGACTGGAGCATGCATTTCCGTCCACTCACGCAATCACATTTGGCTTGTTCGGGGACTGACACACGTGTATCAATCATTATAATTCTTTTATATTATCAACATTGATGACTCAAAACCACAATCAAGTATATGTTTGTCAAGAAAATGATATCCCGATTATTTCTAATATGATAAATAAACAATAGATTGTAATTTCATAGATAGATTTCTTATTTTTGCCGCTCTGACGTCTTAAGTGTCCGAGGACTGGTACATTTACCTTACGAGATTATAACAACTTTTTGATTTTTTTTTTAAAATCGAAAATTCAAATTGTTTCATCAATGATTCTGGTTTTAACCACAAAAAAATAATATTAAAAAATTCCATCCTACGGTCAAAATATGCAAGAAACGAAAAAAAATTAAAAAAACAAAAATTTTGATGACAAAAAAACTATAAATTTGTTATCATCGATTTTTTGATAGGATACGTAGTTTTTGTTATAATTTTGAAAAATAAAAAAAACTTAAAATTTTAAAAAACGACAAAAGATACAGAAAAAATAAATGGAAAAAAGTTATCCAACCAAAACAGATCTACAAAGTTTGTGGAAATAATTTTTTTATAGGATGTGTAGATTCTGTTTTAATTGTGAAGAATAACAATAAAAATTAAAATATTTAATTGTTGGAAAAACGACACAAGCTACAAAAAAAAGTAAAAACAAATCTTGTTCAGTCTAAAAAGAGCTACAAATTTGTTATCAATTATTTTTTGATACGATGCAGTTTTTATTTTAATCGTAAGAAATAACGTAAAAAATAAATTAAACTTTTGGAAGGTCAACCCAAGGTTCAAAGAAAAATCAAGAAGCAAAACTTTATTTAACTAAAGTTTATTCAACAACCCTTACCACGTTACCCTGTGCTAATACCAGTTTCGTAAAATTAGGGTGAAAAAACTGAATTAAAAGGATTGCGATCATAAATTTCGCAATTTACATTCATCTCGCTAGTTTCTACTATTTCCTTACAACGATCGCAATGACTCACAACTGGAATTACATTGCCCAGGGTCAATGATTCAGAGCCTATAGTTTAAAACAATACTTATAAATTAAATTCTAATCCTATCTTATCTAAACTTGAGTAAAGACGATTCCAATCTTGAAAAGAAACTTTAAAGATCATCTGGAAAGGAAAATACAATTAGATAAATTTGTAAAATTTATTAATCAACAACCCGAAAGAAAGACTGCAATTCAGTTCAGCTTTAAGTTTCTCTCGTTACAAAACCAAGCTCAATACGTAAAAAATTCGAATCTTCCTTAGGAATAAATCAGACATAGACTGGAAGAGCTAAGAGTCGTGTATTTACAAAGCGACGACGTTCTGTTCATCCAAAATAAAAAAAATTAAAAAAAAAAGAGTACGAAAGTAACGAAAACTAATTCTGATTCTAATTTGAGCAACACCAATGCGAAATTAATTTAGCAAACTAACTGACATTACTCCTATTCTAGTTTTGGTAGACTTTTTTTTCTTAAAAACGGATACTACTCTACGAAATTCAAACAGTTTCGTATTTGTGAAGATTGACAGTAAAGGATAGAATATTTCGTAAAAATGAGTGGTTTTTCTAAAACCTGATATTTTTTCATTTTTGAATCGAAATTTTTAGTTTGGTTGAGGTGGGTCGGGATCGTTCGGATTTCCACCCATTTGACGCCTTAACTCTTCTATCAGATCTGGATTCGCAGTTTCCATCTGTTGAGCCAGCTGTTGACCTCTGAAAGAAAGAAAAGGGAAAAATGAAAAAAAAAATGTGAAGAAAATCGATCTATATTAAATTCGATTTGAAAAGATTTAAATTCATAATGTCTTGGGTAAAAATATTGTATTTTCAAAAAAATAAGATGGATTTTTTAACAAAAAGATAAATTTTTGACCAAGAAGATCAATTTTCGTCCAAGATAAATTTTCAATTAAGAAGATCATTTTCTATCAAAAAATAAGAATTTTTAACAAACTGTTAAATTTTGAACAATAGAGATGAATTTTCGACTGAAAAGATTAATCTTTAACAAATTCAATTTTTAACAAAGTATTTCAGCTTTCCAACAAGTAGTTGAATTTCACACCAAAAAAGATGCAATCTTAACGAAAAATGTAATAGTTTATATTTGAACCACACGAGGTTTTGATTTAAAACCAAAACTGGGTCGAATTCAACCCAAAAAAGCGAATTTTTAACAAAATAGTTAAATCCTTAAAAAAAACAGATTAATTTTCTACCAAACGGTTGGATTTTTTACCAAAAGAGATGAATTTTTAACCAACAAGATTAATTTTCGTTCAAGAAGATGAATTTTTAACGATGGAGATTATTATTCTATCAAGAAGGCTGTTTTCTATTAAAAACAAAAATTTTTAACTTAAATTTTCAACAGAAGAGATAAATTTTCAACTGAAAAGATAATTTTTCTACAAAAGAAATCAATTTTTAACAAAGTAATTCAACTTTCAACCAAGTAATTGAATTTTACACCAAAAAAGGTGAAATCTCAACAAAAAAATGTAATAAATTATATTTTAGTCACACGAGATTTTGATTTTAAATCAATTTTTAACAAAATCTTTGTTTTTGAATTTTTAACCAAATAGTTGAATTCTTAGAAAAAAGATGAATTTTCTACCAAACGGTTGCATTTTTTCCCAAAGAAGATAAATTTTTAACTAAATAGTTGGATTTTTAAATAAAAAGATGAATTTTAGACTAAGAAAATAAATTTTTAACTAAGAAGATTATTCTCTATTCAAAAATATCAATTTTGAACTGAAAATATTAATAAAAAATCAATTTTTAACATGGTAGTTCTACTTTAAACCAAATAGTTAAATTTTTCAAAAAATATACGAATTTTCAACTAAAATGATGAGTCTTTAATAAAAAAAATGATTTTTTACAAAAGTAGTCCAATAATTTTCACCCATTTAATTAATTCTCAGCGTAAACTGTAATAGTTGATATTTCAACAAAAAAGATTTTCATTTTAAATCAAAACCAGGTTGAATTCAAGCAAAAACGCAAATTTTAAATAAAATAGATGAATTTTCAACGCAACGGTTTGCATTTTAAACCAAAAGTGATAAATTTCTAACCCAATAGCTGATATTTCAACCAAAAGATTTTTATTTTAAATCAAAACCAGGTTGAATTCAACCAAAACAGCGAATTTTCAATAAAATAAATGAAATTTCCACCAAAAAGATAAACTTTTAATCAAAAAAAGAAATTTTAAACTATGAAGATAATTTTCTACCAAAAAAGTTAAATTTTCTACCAAGAAAGTTAAATTTTCAACAAAATATATGAATTTTCAACTAGAAAAGATACATTTTCGAGTAAACAGCGAAAATTAAAATTTTTATTAAAAAAATTCATTTTTCAACAAGAAAGATGAATTTTCAACTAAAATGATAAGTCTTTAATAGAAAAAATTTTTTTTTTAGGTAAGTAATTCAATTTTCAACCAAAAATATTTTTATTTTAAATCAAAACTAGGTTAAATTCAACCAATAAAGCGAATTTTTAACAAAACAGATACATTTTTAAACAGACGGTTGCATTTTTAACAAAAAATAAATAAATTCCTAACCAAATATTTGCATTTTTAACTAAAGAGGTAATTTTCAACCAAAGAGATTAATTTTCAACTAAGATGATTAAGTTTCTGCCAGAAAAGGCAAATTTTCAACAAAATATATAAATTTTCAACTGAAAAAAGATAAATTTTTAACTAAACAGGTAAAATTAAAATTTTATTTAAAAAAAATTCATTTTTCAACCAGAAAGATGGATTCTCAACTAAAATGATGAGTCTTTAATAGAAAAAAAAGATTTTTTAAGTAAGTAATTCAATTTTTAACCAAAAATATTTTTATTTTAAATCGAAACTAGGTTAAATTCAACCAATAAAGCGAATTTTTAACAAAACAGATAAATTTTTTAACAGACGGTTGCATTTTTAACAAAAAATAAATAAATTCCTAACCAAATATTTGCATTTTTAACTAAAGAGATAATTTTCAACCAAAGAGATTAATTTTCAACTAAGATGATTAAGCTTCTGCCAAAAAAGGCAAATTTTCAACAAAATATATGCATTTTCAACTAAAAAAAGATAAATTTTTAACTAAACAGGTAAAATTAAAATTTTATTTTAAAAAAATTCATTTTTCAACCACAAAGATGGATTTTCAACTAAAATGATGAGTCTTTAATAGTAAAAAAAAAGATTTTTTAAGTAAGTAATTCAATTTTCATCCAAAAATATTTGTATCTTAGATCAAAACTATGTTAAAGTCAACGAATGACGCGAATTTTCAACAAAATAGATAAATTTTGAACCAAACGGTTGCATTTTTAACAAAAAAAAGCAAATTCCTAACCAAATATTTGAATTTTTAACCAAAATGATGAATTTTTCAACCAAAACGATTAATTTTCAACCAAAAAGATTAATTTTCAACTAAGATGATTAAGCTTTTACCAAAAAGCCAAATTTTCAACAAAATATATGAATTTTCAACTAAAAAAAATACATTTACAACCAAAACAGGAAAAATTGAAATTTTCCGTTAAAAAAATTAATTTTCAACAAAATAGTTCATTATTCAATCAAACAAATTAATTTTCAACTCAAATGAGAAGTCTTCAATATAAAACACATTTTTTTTAAATAATAAAAAATAAATTCTTAGCGGAAACTATAATAGTTAATATTTCAACCAAAAATATTTTAAATTTGAATCAAAGACCGCTAAATTCTACTGAGAAATATAAATTTTCAACGACAATGTTAATTTTTAACCAAACAGATGAAATGTGAAAAAAATAGATTTTTCTACCCAAAAATACGAATTTTCAACCAAATAATAAAATTTATACCAAATAATAAAATTTCTACAAAAAAAAAAAATGAATTCTAAACAAAAATTATAATAGGTGGTATTTCAACAAAGAAAGCTGAACTAAAAAAAAATCAACAAAACAGTTAAATTGTGAACAATGCAAATTAATTTTCAAATAAACAGTTGATATTTTGGCCAAGAAATATCAAATGTCTATCAAAAGAGATGAATTTTCAAACGAAAAAGACGAACTTTCTACAAAACAATTAAGTTTGTAACAAAAAAGCTAATCGTCCACAAAATAGTTGAATTTTCAAGTAAAAAAAAAGAAATTTTCTACAAGAAAGTGAAATTTGAATTTCCAACAAAACAGTTGATTTTAAACTAAGTAGTTGAATTTTCTACCAAACTGTTAAATTTTCAAGACACCAAATTTTTTGATTAGGTACCTCAACTTTCAATCAAGCAGTTCAATTTTCAACCAAGTAGTTGAATTTTCAATGAAAAAAAGATGACTTTTCAACAAAAAATATAATAGTTTAATTTTATGTTAGAGAAAAAAGTTTTTAACCAAATAAGATAATTTTTTAAAGACATAACTAAATTTGGAACCAAACTGATGAACTTTCTACTAAAAAGATTAAATGCCTATAAAAAAGAAAAAAATTTCGACAAAAAATGGAAGAGTTAAATTTTTAGTTAAAAAATTAATTTAGAAAAAAACTAATTTTCAACCTAACAAATGAAATTTGAACCAAAAAGATTAATTTTCTATATAAAAAGAGTAATTTTCAACAAAAAAAAATCAATTTTTAACCGAAAAGTTTAATTTTTAATGTAATTTTTAACCAAATAATAAAATGCTTGACCAAAAAAGATGAGTTCTTAACCAGAAGTATAATACATAGTTGATATTTCAACCACAAGATTCGATTTTAAATAAAAAATAGTTTAATAAAAAATACGAATTAAAAAAAAATGGTTCCATTGTTACAAAGAAGAAATGAAATTTTTACC
Organism: Amphibolips quercusostensackenii; assembly: GCA_032357855.1. Classification (NCBI taxonomy): domain Eukaryota; kingdom Metazoa; phylum Arthropoda; class Insecta; order Hymenoptera; family Cynipidae; genus Amphibolips; species Amphibolips quercusostensackenii. The sequence continues at coordinate 2,809 of JAUELO010045091.1, read as the reverse complement.
AAAATAGATGAATTTTCCAATAAAAAGACGAATTTTCTAAAAAAAAATTGAACTTTCAACTCGAAAATATTAAGTTTCCATGCAAAAAAAAAGGAATTTTCAACGAAAAAATTAATTTTTAACCAAACAGATGAAATTTCAAAGCGAAAATATGCATTTTTTACAAAAAAGTTTATTTTTAAACAAGAAAGATGAATTTTTAAAATAAAAATATCAAATTTTCAAGAAACAAAATTAATTTTCAACCAAATGGTTGACCCTTTAAGCAAAAGAGACGAATTTTGAAGAAAATAGTTGAATTTTCAACTAAAGGGTTGCATTTTTAAGGAAGTTTTTTTTTCAACCAGGAAAGATGAATTTCCTACTAAAAATATGAATGATGTATTTAGTCCAAAAGAACAAATTTACTATCCAAAAGACGAATTTTCAACAAAATAATTGACTTTCAGACCAAAAAAGATGACTTTTTAACAAAATAGTTGAATTTTCATCAGAATATTTGAATTTTCATCAGAATAGTTGAATTTTCTTCAAAATAGTTGAATTTTGATCCTTCAATGATGAATTTTCAACCAAATGGACAAATTTTTAAATAAGAAAGATTAAATATCAATAAAATATTTGATTTTTCAAGCCAAATAAACGAATTTTTCCAGAGGCTGATAACTTTCCAACATAAAGTTTATTTTCAACCAAGAAAGATGACTTTTCTTAAAAAAAAAAATGGATTTTCAATCCAAAAGGGCAAATTTTCTATCCAAGCAGAAGAATGTTCAATAACACATTTGAATTTTTAATCCAATAAAGATGACTTGACAAAATATTTGAATTTCCAACGAAATAATTAAATTTTTTACCAAACAATACGAATCCTTAACCAAAAATATAATAGCAGACTTCTCAATAAAAAAGATGATCTTGTAACATAATTATTAAATTTTCCAGAAAATAATAAAAATTTTACCCAAAAAAGATTCTTAACACAAATTATAATAGTTAATATTTCAATCAATAAAACAGTTGAATCGCCAACAAAAAACAAATTGATTTTCAACTAAACAGTTGCATTTTTAACCAAAAAATATGACATTTTCACCAAAAGAGATGAAAATAGGGTAAAAAGTGTGAAGTCCACAACTTGCAGACTACAGAATAATAATCTAAATAAAAATTGAAGTTCATTTGTGGTTTTTCAAAAATATTAATCTTATAAACTTAAAATTTTTCATAAAAAATAAGGACAAATTAATTCACTCGCAAGATCGTGTTTATCCAAAGAATAAAATTAAAAATAAACACTAAAGTTAATCTTTAATACTTCTAATAATTTTTTAAGTCATTCTTAGAAATAAAATTCAAGGTCATTTCCAGGTTTTCCAGGTCGAAGAATCAAGTATTTCCAGGTCACATTGTTTTTAGTTTGAATAATCTAATAATCATTTGTTATATATTAAAAAAATGAGCTATTTTATTTTTTATTGGACAACATTTCTGAAGAAAGCAGAACCATAAATAAACGAATTCTCCATTTTTTGCGAACACAAGTCGCCTTTGTGAAATCGTTGGGAATATTTTTAAACCTATGAAATCCTCGAAATCTTTAAAATCTTCGTGAAAACTTTCGAAAATTTTGCGAATTCGTTGCAATCTTTTGAACTATTTAAAATCTTTGTGAAATCTTGACATTTCTGTGAAATCTTTGTGAAATCTTTTGGAATATTTAACATTTTTTGTAAAATCTTTATTAAATCTTTTTTATTCGTTTGAAACCACTGAAATACTTGAAATCTTTGAAATCTGGTGTACTGTACTCTTTTTGAAATCTTCGAAATTCTTGAAATCTTTTGTCAAAACTCTCTAAAATCTTTTGTATTCGCTTGTAATAATTGAAAAAATCTTTTTTGTTCATTTCAAATCATTAAAATTTTTTAAAATCTGGTGTGTATTTTTTTTTAAATCTTTTTTATTAGTTTGAAATCACTGAAATACCTGAAACCTTTTGAAATTTGCCAAAAAATATAGAAATCATTTAAAATCTTTAAAAATTTTAAAAACCGGTGTACTTTCTCCTCTGCAATTCTTAAAATTCTTGGAATATTTTGTAATAATAATGAATTCTTCGAACTATTTGAGAAATCTTTCTGAAATCTTTTTTATTCGCTTATAATCATTTAAATGATTGAAATCTTTGTGTGATCTTTGGAAATCTTTATGAAATCTGCATGTAATCTTTTAAATATTCGTGAAATCTTTCTGAGATCCTTGAAATCTTTTGAAAGTTTAAAAATCTTTGTGAACTTTCGAAATATTTGTGAAATCTTTAAAATTTAGTGTACACGCCTATTCCAAATCTTTCAAATCCTTGAAATCTTTTGAAATATATTGAAATCTGTATGTAATCTTTTAAATATTAAAAATCTTTGTGAAATCTATTGAAATCTTCTAAACAAATTTTTAATAATTTCAAATCTTTGAAATGATTTAAAATCTTAGAAATCCGGTTTACTATACCCATTTTAAAATCCTTGAAATCTATTTAAAGTTGAAAAATCTTTCTGAAATTTCGAAATATTGTAAAATCATTAAAATCTAGTATACACGCCGTTTCCAAATCTTCCAAATCCTTGAAATCTTTTGAAATATTTTTGAAATCTTTCTTAAATCTAATCTAAATTTTCAAGCTAAAAGGGAAATTTTCTGGAAAACAGTAGAATTTTCAACCCGGAACTATGAATTTTCAATTATTTTCACTGAATAGTTTAATTTTTTACCAAAGTAGACGAATTTTCATGCGAGAAACACTTTTTAT
>JAUELO010045070.1:0-10247 GCA_032357855.1 Amphibolips quercusostensackenii | reverse complement strand
ACCAAATCTTTGGGATACGAGAGAAGTTTTTTTAAGAAGAATCCGGGATTGATTTAAAGAGCTCATTTTTGATTTTTTGAAGGAACATACTTTTCTTCTTTGTCATTAATTTCTGAGTCAGATGGCAAAGAATTTTTTTCACCTCTAATACAAAGGATGAACATCAAGCCTCAATATTATTATTAAGAGAATGCTTAATTTTTTGCTTTACAAGTCTAACATTGTGTAACTCACATCTTCTCATTCTTTTTTCATGTTTTTTTTTATTAAGGAACGTCTGCTTAAATAATTTTCTCCAATCTTGGACCTCTCTGATCAAAAAAAAAAAAACCCAGTTCAAGTATTAGTGCTTTCTTATTTCTTGTGCATTTGCAATTTTTAAAATCAGCACACTTGTTGAGATAGACGTTTTTATATAAATTGTCTCTACTTTCTTAGCTATATGATCGGCAATTACTGAAAAAGGGGGTTCTTTATTCCCTCCGGAATTTGTCCCAATTTTAAACCATTCCTGTTGACAGCATGAGATTACATCTTCAATGGACGGTAAATGACTTTCTACTAAATCTTTCGAATCTCCGAAAAGTAGATATTTGATAGATTGCCGTGAAGCAAATTTTGTGCATTTCTACTTATGAAAAAAAAAAAAATCTTTAAAGTCAAAGCAATCTACTTAAATTTATTTTTTCAATTATATACAAGATAAGACTTCAATGCAGAAGGCTGAGACCATGAATACTAATATTACGAAACTAAAAGTTTTAAAGGCGTTCGCCCAACCTTTCGTTAATAGACATTTTTAGCTAGTTTTTTCATTTCCCTTACTACTTTTCTCAAGGCCATATTTATAAATAAATGTATAAGGAGTGTAATGGGTAAGTATTACGGAACTAATTAACCATAAAAAGATCAAAATTACCGATTTGGAATCGATTTTCAAATTTCACACTTCGTCATAATTATTGGCTAAAAACAAAATGTTTAATAGTTTCCACAGAACAGAAGATACTGTCCAATCAGGCTGAAATTTGGAGGGCTTATTAATGTTGGGAAAACACAACTTTTGCCCACTATTAGAATCCGCTAATACAAAAAGGGTTTTTGTCACACTCTAATAAACATGTGCATTTGTTACTTTGCCCCTCTCGCGCACTGTTCGGCGCGGTGAACTCTATAAGTAATTTCATGAGAAAACTCGAAAACCATACTCTTATTTCATAGTGTAATGCAAGATGACCTTAGGTCGAGTCTAGTCGAGTTGATCATATATCAGGTCGAGATTATCGTATTTGTCTGTCGGGTTAGTGCAACAACTCAATTTGGTCGAAAATCTTGACCTGACTTGACAACCTAACGTTTTTGAACATTATAAATTCTTTAATGTATTGAAGACAAAATGCGATGGGTAATGAGATTTCAGAGAGGAGGGTTTATACAAATTCCGAAAACAAATTTTAAGGACACTTAAATTTAACGGAAAAAAATTTCCAACAGACAATATTGATGAATGTAAAATTTGCCGACAACCAAAAATCACGAATTATAAATTCCCGACAGTAACTGGATTTAAGATTTTTGAATTAATAAATTAACGAATTAAAATTATTCCAAAAATTAAACTTCCTACGTAATAGAAGTTTTGAATTATAAAATTTCCGACAACAGAAAATTCCGAAATATGAAATTACCGAGAAAAAAAATTGTCCACAAGATTTTAATTTTCCGAATTAGAAAATTGACGACTTAAAAATTGCTGGCGAAAAGAAAACCCGAATTTTAAAATTGCCGCCAACAAAAAATCCCGAATAATAAAAAATCCTGCATAAGAAAAGTTGCAGACAATCACTATTTGAATTATTTTTACAAACGAATATTAATAGTGATATTCAAAATGGCCTCAAGTCGAGTAATATCAGGTTGCCCATATATTAGGTCGGGATTTTTGTATTTCCCTGGCGGGCTCAAAAATCTCGACCTGATCAACAAGCTGACAGGTTGACATGACCTGACATTTCAGAATATTATAAATTCTGTAATATAATGAAGACAAAATACGATGCGTAATGATATTACAGAGAGTGGGGGAGATAGTAGATTGCATATCAAGGAGGAGAACGATGTGTTTTCAGGGCAAGGGCAATGTTTTCGGAACGAGTGGTATAGGCAAGAGCCAAAGGCCCAAGCCGGACACGAGTTTCGAAAATATTGCCCGAGCCGTAAAAAGAGATCTCCTTCGTGGCATGCATTGTACGTTTTGTGATAGAGACGCGGAAAATGAATAGCGTGTTTTGCTGCGTAACGGATTTAGCGTGGTCTCTCTTTTCAATCGACGAACCAAGCGCATGTAAAAACACTGCAAAAGAAATGTGTCACTTACCCCACTCTCAAAGTTTTCATTATGTCGAAAATACGTCTTCCGCCACGTTTTCCAAAATTTTTGATGATTTTTGGGCCGCGAAAACAAACTGAAACAAACGAGAAAAACAGTGTAGTCGGAGCTGTCACTTCACATATCGCTAAGTTCCGACATTTTGTACACCACGCTGTTCCTCGCTGCAGCCATCGGCATATCTCCATCTCTTTCTAACCGCATCGACCGCGCATTCATCTTCATATTATTTATTGATAGTATAATAGGAATGTTATACTGCATAGTGCAACATTATGTATGCAGGTAGACCCACGTTGCTTGAAAAGAGAGAGCTTGCGCTTAATTCGTAAGCAGTAAAATAGGTTCATTTTGTGCGGGTACCATTAAAATTACATTCTAATATAATCTATCATTCTATTACTTCGTTGTATTATAATATACGATAAATCCTGATTTTTAGGGTTTTGTAAGCCCTGGCAGAAACCCTTACAATTTCGGTTGGGTGTCCGTCCGTCGGTCGTACTTTTTGCCAAGGAGAGGAGGTGTGGATAGGGGAATTTGGGGGGAGCATGGTAGGAAAAGTATGGGAGGGTTAGGTTTGAAAGTCTTATTTAACTTTTTCTTAAATTAATTTCAAAGAATTATTATTATTTTACTTTAAAAAGTTTTTTTATTTTTTGAAACATTTTTTTAAGATTCTACAAAGAATTAATAACTGTCTAAATAGGATACGAAATCCTTTTTTGTAGGCGTCCAGCGCCTGGCTTAACTAATGTTTCTTGTTTCTTTTATTGCACTTGTTTTTTATTGCAACGTTAGTAATATTCGCATAGTAATACGCATAGTAATATTCTACGACAATCAGGGCTGCGCATTAGTGGTCTGTGGTACCTAGCGCTACGCACTAGAGTTATATGGCACGTAAGATTACGCGGTTGAGTTCTACGGCACATGGAGCATCTTACGAATATTTTGATAGAGTAATAGTATACTGTGTACTGGGAGACAAGATCAGTTGCTTTCTTGGTGCTTACAATAATTTATGTAACAAAGTTATGATGTACAAGCTTACCATATTTGACATTTCAGTTTAGGTTGAGGTGGCCATAATCCTACACGTGCGACAGACAATGCGCACATGCGCATTTGTCTATCTTGTTACATACATAAAAGGCTACTTTTAGCACTAAAACTAAGCTGATGAAACGCGTAAATGATAGCTACGTTACACAAAGATAAGATCCGACAAACTGAATTTCGACTTGACCTGACATTTGGGATTATCATACATTTCTTAAGGCCATGCGAGCATAACCTCAAAATTTTTTTCCACATTTTTTTAAAACTAATTTACATTCCCACAAAATGCGATATCGAGCTGAAAATTTGAGAAACTAAATAGGAAGTACTAAGAAACTTTTTTTTGGTCTGAATTTGTATAATTATTGGAAAATCAAGAAAAAAATTTAGGACCAGGCAAACGCTTCTTAGTGCTTTTGATTGAGTTATCCAAATTTGTAATTCGGTATCGCGTTTCATGTGATCGTAAGTTAGATTTAAAAAAAAATGTGAAAAAAATGTTGGTCTTACGCTTGCATGGCCTTAATGTAAAAAAGAGCAACTTTTGTGTTTGAGCAAGGGGCAAATTTATCAAGTGTATACTAAACTTGTTGTCCACGATCTTCTTGAATGTCCACTGGATTGCAATCATCGTGGACCTCTTTTGTCTAGTACGACTGGATGACGTAATACAGGGTTTCAAATTTTCGTAAATTTACCACGCATGCCGATACTTAATTAACCATAACTTCTACTGAGGTTATCCAATTTAACTTTTCTATGGGGGTTTGGAAACGCTTTTCTTTTAACTGTATAAAAAAAATTATTCTTTTTTCATTAAAAAAAATTATTATATCTTTATTTTTTTAATTTTAAACTTGTTTTTGCGTTTTTCTACAAAAGAGGCCACACATTTTATTACAAAAATTTCTGCAAAAGAAAGCTTATTCCAATTCCTTGAGAATGATCTACTAATGAAAATTGGTAAAAAAAAATTGGTGGAAATATAGGACATTCTTTGCACAGTGCTGCCGCAATTCTGGGTGTAGCTCCACCAATTTTTTTTGCCCTATTCTCGTTAATAGATCGTTTTTAAGGGATTGAAACAAGCTTTCTTTTGCCAAAATTTGTGGAAAAAAATGTGTGGCCTCACTTGGAGAAAAACGCAAACATAGGTTTGAAATTGAAAAATGAAGGTGAAATAATTTTTCTATGAAAAACACTTATTTTTGTCGGAAAGTTCCTCCTGTATTACGACAACCAGTCGTACTAGAGGACATCTCTTTAAGGAATTAAAAGAGGTCAACTATGACTACAATTATTCAGGAAACTTTCAAGAAGATCCGAGACCAAAAGTTTTTACGCAGCTACTCGATGAAACTTCGGATTGTGTACGTGTGTTCTCTTTTACTTAACGCTGTTCCAATTAAATTAAGGTTGCGCATTAAAATCCTACATCACTCAGTGCTGCTCACTGGTGTTCTACGGTAATAAGTATTTTTTAAAATCAATAAACGGTCATTGAGGACTGCTCAGTTGAGTTCAATAGCAATTAAGTCCGCGAAGTTGTGTTCTGCAGCAATAACAATCATGCAGAAGACCTTTACGTTATTGTTTGTTGTAGAAATATATTTTCCCAAAAAATTCGATATTATTTTTCAAAAGGTCTAAGAATTAAAAAAAAAAAAACATTTTTAACCTTACGGGGTGTGGTTCCTTTCTAAAGGATAATAAATATAAAATAATGTTTGCATGTTTTTGAGTTTTGATTCTGTGATAGATACTCTAATGTGTATGTGTACAAAATGGATATTCAGAGAAAAAGTTGTCTTGAAACAAGAGCGTTATCCCATTGCCTGTTTTGTTTTGAACTGCGTGAAAATCTGTTTTACACAAACGGAATTAATTGTCTGCAAGATTACTGGAAAAAGATTCTTTTTGAGACAAATGAAAATCCTTGCAATCTTAGGTTTAAAAGGAACTTTCATTTGTGTCAAGATGTATCTTTTAAAATAAGAGGAAATTTCTCTGAGTGGGCATAAAGGTAAGTTCATTTTAAAAATATTAATTGTTTAGCTTATTATTTTAAAATATTTCTTTTTCAAATAACCTAACTTTTTTAAAATTCTTAAAATTTCTTTAAAAACTTAACCTTAAACTTAACCTTTAAAAATTTTTTTGCCCAGCGATACACTGTGTTGAAGGTAGGCAAACTTCAACTGGTTTTTATTCTTTTCCGATGTTTTTCCTGGAATATTTTTCTGAAATCTTTCAAGAAGGTTCAGTAGGTTCATAGAAAATTGGCTTCCAAGAACGGGCACTAACAACTGTTGCATTTGCTCCATTTCTGTAAAGTGAATAAGTTTATTAAGGCTATACATTTTTCTGTAAATAGCTCTTTTCCAAGGCATTATACCTAAAACGTAATTGCAATGATTTAAGCGAAATTACTATCATATTATAATGATAATATAACATCATAAATTATAACAACAAGTATAATAGTACAATGAATTAGTATAATAAATTACAAACATATAGGGAAGTAAAGCAAACAGTGTTTTTCAATAGTTTTTTTTTATTTTATTTCTGGAACAATATTTGAAAAATGTATATGGAAATCTTATAGACCGAATCAATTTCAAATCGGGCAGGTTCTACACTTGAAGTCGCAGAAACTCTCTGGGACGAAATATGCGACGCCCCTCCTGTAATCGTTGGGATTGAACGTGAAATCCATCGCTGCGTTGATCCGAAGCACTTCATGCAATACATAACATAAATGCCGCAATTCAAACTATCAGTCACCTTTTTGTACTGTCTATTACTTTTATATATTTGTGTAGACCATTCGATATTTTTTAACTTACCAAATGATGACTTATCTTTAGAAGCTTTTAAAAAGTTTTTGAACTCGTCAAAAACTTTGTCACGATCGGTTGCATCTAAAAATGGATCCAATAAGGTAATGCGTTTCCTTTTTATCTCTACAGTCAGTAATCACCAATGGAAATTAAAAACGTAAGGCATGAATAATACGTCACGAAGAGAAGAATCTATATTGTAAAGAGAAATATAGTTTCGTCCTCAATGGTATATTGCTTTTAGTCTCATATTTTCAGACTTTAATATGGTTGGAATTAAAGCCGGAGTGATATTCAATGTCATCGATGACACTATTTGACAAATAATGAGATTATTCATTCCTACATGGTTTCTTCTTAAGCGCATACATTTCCTCATCTTCCTCTGATGTGAGTACATTCTCCATTTTTTTCTTTTTTCTGATGTTAATCTTTCTCTTCTGATACTTGACATAATTTGCTTTCTTCATTAGAATGAATCGTTTCTTCTTTCCTCTAGCTGTTTTCTCTTAAATATTTTCCATTGTGGATTTGACTTCCGTCGTCGGCACAATAACTTCCAGATTCTCTTGCAGATTTACACTTTCATGAACTTGTTCCTTTATTTCTATTTTCCGTTTCATCGTTCTCATTTGCTGCATTCTTTTCCTTTTCATTTCTGGTTGGCTGACTTGGTCTGCTTTGGACACTTTCACTTCTTCCTTCGATTTCTCTGCTTTTTGCGCTCTCGAATCCATGATTTTTTGGACAATCCGCTTAATTCCTTCGCCTTAAAAGTGGTTTTCTTTTCTCTTATATGATTGTTTACCTTGTCTCCATACATCTTTAATAAATAAATTCAAAGCATTATCCGGTTAGTGGGGCTTTACCGGTGCATGTATTTTTAATTTAGTATGCGCACTGAATCCTAAATTTGCTGCCGCTACTAAACATTTAACGTAATCTTTTAGTCCTTGTACTGTTTGACCAATTGAATTGTTCTTCTGCTTATTGAGTACATTAATTTTCACTACTTTCTGGTATGCCTAAATGTAAGCATTGCTGACTTGTGAAATCTTTTTGTCAATCAAATCTAGCAATAGTGAACCACATATGGGAATGTACATGAAATCGATGGTAAAATCCTCTGAGAAATCTAGCACATGAAACTCGTGGGTGATGTCTTCAATATCAATTTCTGCCTCTTCAGCTTTAAACATACTCTCAATTCTAACGAATTTAGTGTAGTAGTGCTTGTAAATCTTTGATTGGACAAAGACCGTTTTGTTATTTCTGTGGAGTATGTCATATTCCTTTTTAATCTTCAGCTCTTGCATAGTTTCTTCTATTGAGGTAACTTCCTCATTTAAGACATTAATATGCTCATTTCGTTCTTTTGACTTCGTTGTCATAAATACTACAGCCTGCTCTGATTTTACTCTGTCTTTGGTCAGAACAATTTTTAAGAAATCTTTAAATATAGGATCCAGTTCTGTTATATCTCTGCATAAGAAAATCAGACTAACAGAATCCATGAGGAATTTTTTGTTGCACATTTAATTTGGGTAACGAGTTTTTGTTTAATTCGCGATTCTGTGTAGCACATGCGCTATTCATGTCAATAAATACGTTATGTCAACAAGAATTCTGTAATTTACTACACATTCGTATGCTATATTCAAATAATCAACAATTGAAATCTTATTCTAGACTTCACAATTGCATTCATTGATGTCCAAGACCAACCTATGACAATCGCATTGAAAAAAGGCTAAATATCACCTGTAGCTCTAAGTATTAAATTTTTGACTTGTACAAGAAAATGCTAATGGATTCGGTGTCATGGTCTGCAGTGATATGTTCAGCTACAGGCATTGTTGACTCTGCGACGACAGATTATGGAGTAAAGGTGCAGTCACCGCACTTAACTCCTGCTGGTTTCCGCACTAGTGCACTTGTCAATTCCAAGTGTGCAATTCGAACCTTTTTTTATTATTAGAGTTTTCAGCTTGTACTGCTTTCAATTGCTTTTCAGTGTGCATTGTAGCTCTTGGGTTAAATTTTACATGTCTGAGGTAGGGATTTTTTTATTTATTTTCCTTGATCCACAATTGACTAAGATCTTCAATGTCTTTACTCTGTAGCTTCAATCGTGTTGCACTATAAATTTTAGATTTCATTTTGTGCATTGTGTGAAAAATTCTCAAATTTTAAGGATGTTCATTATTTAACATGTCAAAAGCTATGTTTTTTATGGCTTTAAGTTGATAATTTCTCACGGAACTATGTTTTAATTGTTCCTTCAGGCTACCCTGCTCTTTGCCACGAGCTTGTTCAAATTTTACATGTTGGCTTTCTTGATGCTTGCTTAGCAATTCCGAACTGCTCGTTATGTTTAAAATAGTCATAGATTCGCTCAAGTTTTTAATTTCAAATCTAAAGTTTTAGATAAGTAAGTCGCGCCTTAAACACGTTGCGTATCCCACTGTGTTGTTGGCAACTATTTGGTTACACTTAAGGGCACGAAAATTTTATTGGCAAGGACACTAGGTTCTTAAAAAAATTAACCTTACCGTTTTCCGAATAGACTCTCGATTAAAATATCGGGTGAGCTCATCCTTCTACATTGATGCAGGAACATTGTGTCTTGAAGTCGGAACTCCATGCTTTTCATCCGTTATCTGTTTCTTTTCCTGTTTTTACTCTTTTGGTTTGATATTTTTCGCTTCCTCCTCTTCTCCATTGTCTTCTTCGCTTCCTTCACTTTTTGAAATACTTGCCTTCTGTAGTATTTCCTCGCCTCAAAGATCTATTTCTGTGAATTCTGTAAAATTTTCACTACCGTCGTAATCGAAGATTTAACTTCTATTTCTTTCTTTGACAGTGATAACCTATTTTCACAGCAATTCCAAGTGTTTTCTTCGTGATCTTGCATGTATTCGTGACCCTGCAGTAAAGTTTTTCCCTGCACATCTATTTCTTGGACTTCCGTAAAACTTTCTTCTCCGTCACATTTTATTTTCTGTATTGTATATTTTTATTTCTTCGTTATTTTCTTGTCTGCTGCGACTATTTTTCTTCCACTTTTTATAATCTTCAACGATTCATTCATTTACACCATATTCAAAAGCTTTTAAATGCCTGTGCTAAATTTGGTAGTTCATTAGACTCATCTGATGCAAAAAACATTCCTTTTCTTTTCTGCATTTGTTTTTTTTTCATATACTTCTTTACAAATACTAGGCTTTCTGCGCTTTATTCGTCTTTGTACTTTTATCCATGCGTTCGTGTTTTGCGACATATATTCACTTTTGTCATTTGTATATTGCAATACGTCAAAATGACCGTCTCTTTCAAGTCCGGTAAATAAAATCATGATATGCTCTGCAGGAATGCAATTTTCTCGCGGAGGACAAATATATTCTATGACTTTAAAACAGCTGTTTGCAACCTTTTTATATGTTACAAGCTTTACCTCATACAAAAGTGAAAATATCATGATTTTAAAATCTGTTTATTGAACTTTATGCTTTCCCATAATTGTACGATAGTGTTCGGCATCGTTATTGAAAAATTTAACCCATGTGGCATCAAGTACATCGACATGATCATACCAATTTTTTTTACGTATTCCGCTATTTCATTACGCATCTCTGCGCAGTGATAATCCCTACCCCATAAAATATAAACAACGCTAAGAAACAGACAATAATCTTGCGGAAATATATGACAGGAAAAAAATGACTGTTGTATCATTTTTTTCCTGTAGTTTTTTCGCGACTACAGAAAAACGACACGCAAAATGACAGGCAAAACGACAGGGAAAACGACAGCCGAAAATGATGATAGATAATACCTGTGAAACATAAAACTTTGTATAAAATCCTTCCGGATTTTGTATCATAACCCACTGTTTTATTTTGTCGGATCCTCGATCATTCATTGCTTTTGATAATTATGCAATTTTATGGAGG
>JAUELO010045051.1:0-10247 GCA_032357855.1 Amphibolips quercusostensackenii | reverse complement strand
CTGCGGAATAGGTGTCTTTGATTTTAAATAAGAGATGAATATGCGGACCAGATGCTGATTTGTAGAAACAAAATTTTCCCGCTAGAAGTTTTTGATACCATCTGCTCCTGCAGCGAGAAAATTCTTTGTTACCTTAAGTGCTCTTTTTACTTCTTTGGCAGTAATTAATGGACATTCTTCCGCAGATGCTATTAAGATGTCACAAAATTCTTTGAATGAGATTATTCGTATTGTCTTTCAACTTCAGTGTTTTCAAAATCTTGTATACATACCTCTCTTCAGGAAGTCTCTACTTTGCTGGGCTTGGGTGGATTATGCCGGGTGTCACAAAAGTTTCGGGACGGCTGAATATTTCCTCAAGTAAAATGTTTTCCTGGGAGGTCAAGGGATTCTTGAAGTAACATGAAACAAGGAGTTCAATAGTAACCTTTATTTTAATCTATGAATATTCTGCCGTACTGGGACTTTTGTGACATTCGGTATATGTATGGATATGTATATATATATATATATATATATATATATATATATATACCATATTGAATCAAAAAGGATTACAGGAATAAAAAACTTGACAAATGGTGGGTGATGCTTTCTCATTTTGTCAACCTTTTTATCTTTATTTAATCTTCTAAGAAAAAAATAAAAAGTTTGTGTTGTTTATTTTAAATATAGAAAAATGCCTAATTTTGAACTACTCAGTAGCTTAGTCTATATTAGTGGCCCCTTTAATGATACCTGAAAAACTACTTAATGCAAATTCAGTAAAAAATTTTCGGAATATTGCCTTCGAATATTATATTAATTGGTCCTTATAAACAAATAATGTACAATATTTTATATACTTTGAAATATTTCAACAATTTTCTTTACCCAAACATTTTTATTTCCATACAATATCGCGGATTATGTGTATTTTGTTAATGTTACGGACTATTTAATGCACTTGAAAAGTGTTTTTTATTGAATTTGTTTGATTATTGTTTGAACTATTTATTTTTCCCTAAATCTCACTTTGTGACGCAAAAAGCAAGGAAATCGTACTTTGTTCTAACTTATAAATAGGAAAAATAAATTATTTTGCTTTTGTCGTATATTTATTGTTCAAATAATTTTTATATCTTCAGATGCAACATTTCACAGGAGAAGGTATAGAAACGTCTTCTTTTTGTTATTTTTTCAATAAGTTCCATTACTTTTCCCTGATTCTTAGATTTTTTAACCTATTGCTCATTGTTGAAGAAACATTTGTTTGCAAAAATAATTACTTTATAATATAGCTTAATATTAAATATGAATACCTATATACTGATAATTTTAAATAATTTTGTAATGAATAAGAGCAATTGAAAATAACAAATATGTTCAGAAATAGGTAATCGGTGTTCACGTTTATTCATTAGGCCATAGCACTTAGAAAATATCATTAATTCGCGATATTTCAAGATAAATAATTATTTTAACAAACACATGTTGTTAAAGAAATACTAATTTGAATGTAAGAAGTGATATTAAGGCTAAAGTGTTAATACTTGTTAAAAAAACTAGAAGATCTTTAAAAAATATAAAAATGTAATAAATGAATACAATATTCTGAAACATCCTTGTTGCGATTGCATGGGGTAGTTTTTGAGGCACCACAAAAGGGGTTTACAGAGTTTAAAATGAATAATGAATGGAAGACTTGTATTCTTTAATGAGTTTTTATAAGATCGTAAAAGTATAGCCTATACCTTATAATACAATTTCACGTTTTAGACAAAATAAAAAAACAAAGTGTTTTTTCCGCATGGTATTCTCATGGGAAACTTCAGGGGGTGGGCGGAATGTGATGGTATTAAAAAAAACATTCTTTTTTAAAACCTAACAAAGGGGGGGAGCTGCGAAAAAATGAAAACTTTTGTTTTTTTAGGCCAACCTAATAAACATATACACCTGTACTTTCTAGTAATATTAGCATTGTTATTAATTGCAGTGTTCACAAAGTCCCCTGATAACAAAATTAATAAACAGCTTATTGAAGGTTACCCACAATTTAAGTAAAATTTTTTCCTGAAATTTTTGATTACTTCTGTAAGCTACCATGGGATTTGCTTCAACTCCCCCCTTCCCCTAACCTTACTAAGATTTTATAAACTTAGGAAATGAACATACGTATAATATATGAACTTTTTTAATTAAATGATCGTAAAACTTTAATGAAACTAATTTCTAAAAAAAGTATGGGTAATAACAATAAGTATTTATTTCTACAAAAGTACAATGTTATAAGTTTTTCTGGGACTAATTTTTTGCTTAGTCCACCTTACTTTTTGCAGTCCGGAATTAAAAGCATGTAGTTCGACAATAAAAAGTGTGCAATGGAAACTTAATTTTATTTCATAAGCACAATTTTTAGTTTTCTAACATAGTATTTTTTAATTATAAAAAATAAACGTAAATGCTTATTTAAATAATTATTCTTTAGTCTATAAGTCATCGAAATTCCTGTTTATTAATCGCAGGATTTACTGACTAGTAACTTTTTCTCATTGTTCTACTCAAATGCGAACTAAGTTACTAGCACTTGATAAGAAAATCCAACTTTTTTTGGTTGATAGTTCATTCTTTTTAGTTAAAATGTCTACTTTCAAATTTTTGGCTAAAAATTGATCTTTTTTGGTAAAAATTTTTATTAGTTTTTAAAAAATTTAATTATTACATTGAAAATTGAACAGTATCTTTTCTGATAAAAATACAACTATTTTCATGACAATTTATCGCAGAAAAAACAACATATAATCTTTACAGCGATTTTTTAGTAATCTTCAACTGCAACAAAAATCACCTTAACGTGTTAGGAATTACCCAGTACATAGGTAATGTTAAAAATGCAAACGGTTTGTTAAAAATTACTCTGTTTTAGTTGAGGTTTCAAGTATTTTCTGATAATACGTCCTTTTTAGTTATAGTCAACTATTTTTGATGAAAAATAAAAATATTATTTTTTGTTTAAAAATTTAACTTTTCGGTTGAAAGTCCAAATACTATCTTAAAAATAGAAAGACAGAGGGGATCATTTTGATTTTTTTTTGGTAGCGAATTCGCTGTTGTGTCGTGCTTCTTTGACCAATGTTAATGATATTTCCTAATTTTTCATTATTCAGGGCAGACCAAGTCCTGCAAAAGTTTTATATGTGGTGATCAAATACTGCCAGAGTTTTACATGAGTATACATAAAAGGGCGGTGGAGATTATTTTGATCAATCACGCACTTCAGCGCATTATTAGTGAAATTTCGATCAAACTTTTGTGTGATTGGCGTGAAATGATAAAATAAATAATGTTCTATGATAAAAACTTGGAGATCTTCATAGGTTTGGGAATTTCATGCCGTTCACGATTAAATGTACTTACAATGCTTGTATTTTAAGTTTTTAGCTTAGAACTAAGACTAACTGTGGGGAAAAAATGATCAGTGATTAGATTTCTTTCTTTTGTTCGGGTATAGCTGCATGAGGTCCATGACTTCATTTTCACCTAGGGATACATCAGGAGGCTGCAGATCATCTTTGATTAGGTGAAGAGTTGCTTCTTACATGTACTCGCTTTCTGTATGAGCTAACAATTAAATTTTGATACCAAATTTGTCAGACTTATTTGAAATATATGAAGCAAACTTACACCGACTTTTGGAGGGAAAAAGCTGCTCATCAATTTCTGCGTAAGAACCTAACTTGAATCACGTGGTACAGCTTCATCTTAAAGTACTACACTATCCATTTTTCGAGCTGTATGTGACTCAAAAGCACGAAACTTGCCCAGGGATTAAAATGATCCCATCCATCTTTCTAGGTGGTCCGAAATCTCCGCGTTACTAGTTTAAAAAGGTTTTGGTTCGTTAAAAATTCATATTCTTAAAATAAAAATTAAACTGTCTAATAGAAAATTCATCTATTTTGTAAAAATTGCATTTCTCTGTTCAAAATTTATCTAGTTCAATTAATAAGTCAACAGTCTGAATTCATTTTAAAAAAATACTTAAGAATGGGGAAGGGGGTTAAAAACTTACGGACCCTAAAGAAGACGGGTGCCTGGCTTTAAGTGCAGAAAGTTTTATATGTAATTAATCTTGGATAGGGAAAATTTCATGTAAAGCCCCAAGACACCCCTTGATTAGAAAAAAATGCACTCCTGAGTACGTGTGCCAAAGATATCCACGTCCGAACACTACTGCATGTGTCTAATGAAAAACGGTCCACCCTTACTTTGTATATTTTACTTTTAGAGCTTCAGTTTTGTTCTTCAAAATGTCATCTGGTTCAGTTCCTGGGCAATAACGTGGTTGGACTGCAAAAAAAGTATTTTTTAGGGTTGATATCAGGTATTGAAATAAGATTCAAGAAAAGCAGTCTCAAGTGGTACCATAATGAGACTACTTGTGGAAACCCAAATTTATTTGTTTTACATTTAAAAAAACGGCACAATATTATTCAATTAAGAAACAGTGCACAAAAAAATTATACCGTAAAAAAGAGATCTCTAGTATTTAGAGTGCATAGTCAAATTAAGACACTCAAAAAAATAATTTTTGGGTCTAAAAGAATGCATTTCTTTGGTTATATTTGTTCGAGACAAAAATAACACTACCTAATTGTACTAAATATTGATTACAGGCAACAAACTCGTGTATTGATTCAAAAAAATTATTTTTTTCGGCTTCATTTCTGTAAAACGACAAAATATTTTTTGGCCGTACATATAATACTATTGGGTGGAAATTATTCTCTGTTCATTCCTAAAGACGACTTTCATTCACAAAAATGTGATAACAATTACTTCTTTTTTACATTTTTTCGGAAACCGAGCTTTTTCTATCCAAAAACCCATAGTTATTCCGAATTCATGGAACCACGGGTTAATGTTAATTGTTTGAAAAAAAAAAAATTTCTTTCTCCGACAAATGCACAAATTGGTGAAGATCGATTACCAAAAACCGATAGTCCAAATTTTGGACTACCCTAGTATTAATATTATTGAGTGCTTCTATAGATCTGCAGTCCAAATGTGTAACCTAGTAAGTGTCACTTTCCGTGAAGGCTTTCTTGACTTTTATTGGAAATGTTACTCACTAGGTTATACTTTTGAACAGCAAAAATATACCTTGCTTCGAGTACAAAGTAAAAAAAAAAAATGTGGTTCATTCAGAAAATGATCTTTGAATGGAGGGCATCACAGTTTTACACTATTTCTTCAATTAAGAAGAAAGAAAACCATGATTCGAACTTTATAACCTTTTTCCATATTTTAAAAATACATAATAATTATAATCAATATCATGCTCTTTAGAACTCTTTCAGCGAAAAAACATTGAATACGGATGAGGCTATCAAAAATCAATTAATTCAGTTTTTTGCCTGTAAAAAAAAGCCTTCATCAGCCTGAAGAAGGTCTTAGCAGTCTACAGTAACTGCGTTTGTAAGAAAAATATATCAAAAAATTAGTTTAAAGTTTAAAAAATATGTAGCATATACGTAAAAAATACAAACTTTTTTAAATACCATATATGAGTACAAGGCCTGTGATAATTGTTCATTATATTAAATTTTCTGTCATGCGTGATGTTTTTTTTTTCGAGAAAATAAAATTCTCAAATCCTACTAAAGTTCCCTTTTTGTTTGAAAACATAAAAAAATTTATTCTGAAATAATTGAAAAAGGCAAATTAGGCAAATCTTCTAGGGCTTCTGGCTCAACTTAATAATATCTGATGTGCATTGAATTTCAGTGGTTTAATTACTGAGTACGATTTTTGACTTGCGACCGCCAAATATTCCAGGTATTAGACTAGAATCTGTTAAATAGAATCCGGGGATTTTTTGATTAACAAATAAAGACTAGGGTGCTCCAAAAAATCATTAAACTTGTAAAGTGTAATTTGCACTTGTCTATCAGCGTTCCTGTTAAAAAAGAACGTAATCCTTACGAAATGTTATATAGTCGGATGAAATATTAAACTGCCTCATCGAGGTCAAAGGTTAAAATCTAAATAGCTTTGTTGCTTCCGTCCTCACAAAAAAAAGTAATTAAAGCAATATTAGCCTAATCTTTTATGGTTAACCTGATGGTATTGTGTAGTTTAAAAAAAATGTAGCGACATATTATTAGATAATTTACTTATTTTTTTAAGAACACTATTTGACAAAATTAAAAAAATTTTCTGCACACCACATGTTAATATGATTTTTCAAAGTATTTTGGCCCACCAAACACGAAAATCATACTCATAAATTTTTTTATGGAAGCTTTTTCGAGATATCAATATTCGATTTTTTTTTTCAATTTTCAGAGTTGTTTCGACGCTTTCAAGTATATCTCCAGTTCTGATTGACGGATTTACCTAAAGGAACACTCAACTTGAAGGAAACTGAATCCTGTACAACTTTCTATTTCACAGTTTTTGGATCAGCCAACTGATTCGGATTCTAGCGATTTTAATAAGTTTAAAAAATTTGAGTTTTTTTTCGCAGTGCACAAGAACGTCGGGAAATTGAAAAAATTGTAAACATTGACATATCGAAAACGCTTTCATAAAAAAATGCTTAAGTGTGATTCTCGTATTCAGTTACCAAAGTGCATGAACAAAATTAAGTGAAAATGTGGTAGGCAAAATGGCTGTAAACTAGTGTAGTTAGCAATTAAGTGTACCTAAACTTAAAGATGCTTTTGTAAATAAAAATAATAATAAAATTGAATTATATGCTTCCAATGAATTTCTTTTAAAAATAATAATACTAAAAGCCTCAATTATTAGAAGAGAAAGTAAATTATGTGAAGAAATGCCTGTCAACATTTGTTTTCTATAATATTACACAGCACAACTAAATTTATTATGAATTAAATATTTAGGGATTTTTTTCTAAAAAAAACAAGAAATTAAAAACACCTGCATGCATTTTATTATTTTAGTGATATATGTTGGAGGTGATAAAAATTGTGAGATTAAGTAATAAAGCACAGTCTGTGTGTTAATGTGTCTGTAGATTTTTAGTTTGCTAGCACGATAACTGTCGAAAGAATTGGCAGAGTGGGTTGGCCTTTGTTATACGTGTTGGTCAAGTTCATTAGCCAGTTATTTTTTATTTGAATTTAAAAAGTTAGAGCTTTTGTAAATAAATAAATTTAGGTTTATTTTATTTAAAAAAATGGAAATTAGATGATCAAACGAACTTAACTGTAAGTGGAGTTCTATCATACTTGTATAAAGCCCCTCTTCTAAGGAGATTATCACGGAGTATCTCTGTTAGTGCACACTAGCGCCACACTTTTTATATCTGCGAAACAAAACTCGAAAGAAGAACCCCCATAACGACCCCGCTCCGCTTTATGCTCATTATTTCAAAGTATTGACGTAATTATTGATAAGATTCTATTTTAAAATAATGGGCACTGATCAGTGGGTGGAAAAAAATATCTCTTTAAAAGAGGCGCTTCATACAATTATGGTAGAACTTTACTTCCAGGTAAGTTTGTTTAATCATCTAATTGTATTTCGCGCCTCTTCTTCCAAAATTATCATGTAGCTGTTCAAAAGCCATTACGGCAATTACTGTTGCAAAATTTATTTATTACATTTTATTTTAAATTAATTATATTCGAATTCTTGTTATACAATTAAAACTTTCACTTAGAACATTAATTTCTTAAAACGTACAAGAACTTGCACATGGCATTAACTAAATCCGCTATTCTAGAATCGATAGCGCAAATGACCTGCAATCATCTACTATATCTTCCTTATATAAACGAGCGAATGTCCTAGATTTTTAGGACCAACCCATAGTTTCAAATTTTTTTTCTATATTTACTCCTACTTTGTGCGCTGCTTAAGCAGCAGCATGGCGAGTGCTATAAGCATTATAGACTTCAGTGCTTATACCGCTTTTTGTCATTGTATTTTTTATCTGGCAGCTAAAAGTCTGTGCAGTAACAGGATTATAATGTTTCTTAATCGATAATAATAATTTTTGTTTTGCGCATCTAATGAAGCTAGTTCTTTCAAGATATGTCTCAATTGTTAACGCAGGACATACGAAGTTGTCATGAGTAAAATACGGCATAAGTAACGTAGAATAAGGACTGTTTATTTTTAAGGTTTTGATTTTCTCTGGAATTTTGATTTCCATTCCTGTATTTAATCTTCTAATACTCCTTATGTCTACATTTATTATAGTTTGGGGCCGATAACCTGTTACTAACGCCAAAAACATCGCGAGTTAAGAGGACAGTTTCTCTAAGCATAACTCTTCAGAATCAAATAATACTTTTGGATCCCAGGTTTTAGATTTTTAGATTTTGGTTTTAGTGGTCTTAACTTTTACACACTCTTAAAACCTTTGAACTCTATCATCTCCTACTAACTGTGTACCATAGCTTAATGCAATTTAGGATCAAAAAGAATTTAAAGAACCATAAGATATACCCTTTTCATATTCTCCTGTGAGAAACGATAAAACCTCAGGAATTGAACCTTGAAAAGGATTGATATTTTTGGCATTACGAAATGTCCATCATTTTTTTGAACCGTAATCATATTGCTTTTTTCTTCCTTTTATTAGTGATAAAAATATAACATTTGTTGTTTCTGCTGAAACCTGCTTCAATTTGAATGCATTTTTGACAACACGCTCACAACCAGGGTAAGTGCCTCCCACATCTGATGTGGTTCCCTATTAATTGAACGAATCAAATTAATTTTTGGATTTAAATATATAGGTTTTGATTCAGATAACGACATATAAATTAAAAGCCAAGGTTAGGATAGCCAATACGGTACAACCGGAATTCTCCTTGTCTTCAAATTTTGTTTTTTGTAACACCATCAATATCAGGGAGAAAAGAGAAAGAGCATAAAAAAAAATTTGTCTTAATTAAAGGTAAACGCGTCTATTGCGATTGACTCTAGATCTTGCTTCCAAGATACATAACGTCTGCACTTCGTGTTTGACCTTGTCGCCAAAAGATCAATATCTGGCTGACCAAACTCTTTTACTATAATGTGAAATGCTTTATCTATTCTGTCTCTGCTTCAAGTCTTCTTGATTTAAAGTCTGATTTAAATTTATCTTTAGAAGATATATATGATGCGAATACCCAAAGATCTCTTTTTTCGCGCCAGATCCATATCTTCTTTGCAAGATAGTGCAACTAAGGATCTATCACTCTACCTTTTTCATTAATATACTCTATCGCAGTGGTATTATCGACTTATGAAAAAACGTCACGACTCCTTACTTGACTCTCGAAACATTTCAAACCCATCAAAGCAACCATAAGCTCTAGACCAATAATATGTTTTGATCTCGCAGTCTTTGTAAACACCGTGGGCACGTTTCTCCTTACATGCAGCTCCTTGAACGGTAGGGAATGCATCTGTGAAAATCTCAATACACGGATTGAAACGCTTAATAGAGCTCGTTGCGTTTGAAATGTTTAACGTGCACTATTCAAGATCAGGTTGTGAAATAACCTCTACAGACAGAGTAGCCTAAGAATCCTCATTATTTTTTCGAAGAGCTAATACTTTCACGTATTCAAAATTTTTTAGGTAAACCCGTCCGTATTCTAACGTACAACTTGATGAACCTTATGTTCCAATAAACGCATCAAATTCCCTGATCTTACATTTTTTAAATATTTCCAAACCTTTAAATTTAAGAAATTACTTCTCACTTTTTATCTTCTGGAAGTTTAACAGTCATGTGCTTCGAATTATAGTTCAATCCCAGAGACCTACATCGTAATGAAGGCAATGGATTACTCCTACTCAGATTAATTACAAACCCTAATCTTTTCAAAAAGTAACAAGTTTGGCCAACAGTATCCTTACAATCTACCGCGTTATTCTCGAAAAGAAGCATATTATCTTAGTAAATTACCGATTCTAAACCTAGCGATCTTATAGTAAGTGTGAAACAACCGGCTTCCTAAGTTTTGTAAATGTAAATGGCGCTGGACTCATACCAAAAAGGCATACAAGTATACTCATAAAGGTTTTCTAAAAACGTAAATCTTAAAAACTAAGTATCTGTTTCTGCAATCGGAATTAAATGATAGGCATCTTTTAGATCAAGGGTTGCCATACAACAGCCTGCTCTTATTATTTCTCAAAATGTTTTATCGTTTCTAAGTTTAAAATGATGCGTTTTTAGAAATTATATAGTTGCTCAAGGATAAGAATTAAACGGTGAGAACCGTCAGGTTTTGGTA
>JAUELO010045009.1:0-10248 GCA_032357855.1 Amphibolips quercusostensackenii | reverse complement strand
AACTTCTTGGTTGAAAGTTTAATAATTTTTAAAAAATTCACTTTCTTGTTTGAAGATACATAATTGCTGTTGAAAATACGACTTTTTTTTTTTAAATAAATTCTTTAAACAGAAAATTTAACTATTTTGTTGAAAACTCAACTGATTAGTTCTAAATTACATTTTTTGTGTGAAATTCAAATTCTCGGGTTGAAAATTAGTCTATTTGGTACAAAATTAAACTTTTTGGTAGAAAATTTGTTTTCCTTATTGAAAATTAATCTTTTTGATTGACAATTCAACTGTTTGGTTGAAAATAAATGTATTTTCTTGAAAATTCGTCTTCTCTGGTACAAAATAATTCTTCTTTTTAAACATTTAACTATTTGGTTAAAAATGTATGCATGGTGGAAAATTTTTCAAGAAAAAGATTTTTGAATTGCGAAATATAAACTGAATGATATCATAATTAAAAACGACCCTTGCTCAAATTCAATTTTATTGTTAAATTTTTTTTTTTAATAATTTTTTTAACTGAAAATTTCATTATTCTTTTTTTGGTTGAAAATTCAACAGTTTGGTTGAAAATTTATACATTTCATTGTAAATTTATATTTTTTGGTGAAAAATTAATCCTCTTGGTTAAATATTTAACTTCTTTGTTAAAAGTTCATTTTATTTTTTAAAGATCCATCTCTCTGGTTCAAAATTTAACTACTTTTTGCGATTTATTTTTTTTAAATTAATTTTTTAACTGGAAATTTAATTATGTTATTTTCGGCTAAAAATTGATCATTTTTAGTTGAAAATTCAACAATTTTCTTTAAGCATTAATGAACTTAATTGTAGGTTCGTCTTTTTTGGTACAAAATTATTCTTGATCAAAAATTGACTTTTTTTGTTAAAAATTTATTTTATTATTTGAAGATTTATTTCCCTTGCTGAAAATTTAACTATTTTTTTGAAAAATGTATTTTTTTAACTAATTTTTTTTAACAAAGAATTTTAATATTCTATTTTTGGTTTAATATTCCACAATTTAGTAAAAAATTTATATATTTAATTGTAAATTTATCTTTTTCAATAAAAAGTTAATCTTTGTTAAACATTCAGTTACTACTTGGTTGAAAATTTATCTTCTTTATTAAAAATTCATTTTATTATTTGAAGATTCATCTCTCTGGTTGATAATTCAATTACTTTTTTAGATTCACTTTTTTTTAAATTAATTTTTTAACTGAAAATTTATTTTGTTTTCGGTTGCAAATTGATAGTTTTTGGTTGAAAATTTAGCAATTTCGTTAAAAATTAATGAATTTAATTGTAAGTTCATCTTTTTTCGTACAAAATTAATCTACTTGATTAAAAATTGAACTGCTTGCTAAAAATTTATTTTATTATTTGAAAACCATCTCTCTCTCCGAAAATTTAACTTTTTTGTTGAAAATTGTTTTTTTTTTAAATCATTTTTTTAAGTGAAAATTTTAATATTCTATTTTGGGTTAAAATTCCACAATTTGGTTGAAAATTTATAAATTCAATTGTGAATTTATCATTTTTAATAAAAAGTTAATCTTCTTTATTGAAAATTCAGTCACTACTTGGTTAAAAATTTAACTTCTTTATTAAAAATTCATTTTATTATTTGAGGATCTATCTCTCTGGTTAAAAATTCAATTACTTTTTTAGATTCACTTTTTTTAAATTAATTTTTTAACTGAAAATTTCATTATTTTGTTTTTGGTTGAAAAATGATTGGTTTTCGTCGAAAATTCAATAATTTCGTTAAAAAATGATAGATTTTATTTTAAGTTTGTCTTTTCTGTTACAAAATTAATCTTCTTGATTGAAAATTGAACTTCTTTGTTAAAAATTTATTTTATTATTTAAAGATTCATCTCCCTTGCTAAAAATTCAACTTTTTTGGTTTAAAATTGCTTTATTAAAATACTTTTCTTGACTAAAAATTTCATTATTCTATTTTTGGTTGAAAATTCAACAACTTAGTTAAAAATTTATTTATTTTATTGTAATTTCGTCTTTCCTGGTACAAAATTAATCTTCTTGATTGAAAATGGAACTCTTTTGTTAAAAATTTATTTTGTTATTTAAAGAGTCAGATAACAATTCAAGTGTTTAGTTAAAAATTGTTTTTTTTTAAAATAATTTTTCTACTGAAAATTTCATTCTTCTGCTTTTGTTTATAAATTTAACAATTCGGTTAAAAATATATGTATTCTATTTTAAATTTATCTTCTTGGTCAAAAGTTCAGTTACTACTTGACTAAAAATTTAATTTTTTTGTTAGAAACTCATTTTATTATTTGAGAGTCATCTTGCTTGCTACAAATTCAATTATTATGTTGAAAATTTCATTTCTTTATATAATTTTTTTAGCTGAAAATTTTCTTCCTCTATTTTTGGTTGGAAATTCACCAATTTGGTTAAAAAATTAGGTATTTTATTGTAAATTTATCTTTTTTAGTAGAAAATTAAACTTTTTGATTGAAAATTCAATTATTCGGTTGCAAATTGAACTTCATTGTTAAACATTCATTTTATTTAAAGATCCATCTCTCTTTGGTTGAAAATTCAACTATTTGATTAAAAAATCGTTATTTATTTTAA
This sequence comes from Amphibolips quercusostensackenii, assembly GCA_032357855.1. Classification (NCBI taxonomy): domain Eukaryota; kingdom Metazoa; phylum Arthropoda; class Insecta; order Hymenoptera; family Cynipidae; genus Amphibolips; species Amphibolips quercusostensackenii. The sequence goes on along the minus strand of JAUELO010045009.1, from coordinate 7,641 downwards.
AATGATTTCTTTATCTGCATTTAATCATTCTATTTTTGGTTTTAAATTGACAATTTGGTTGAAAATTTATGCACTTTATTGTAAGTTCGCCTTTTTTGGTCAAAAATAACTTTCGCTCATTGAAAATTAAATTACTTGGTTGAAAGTTGAACTTTAAAAAAAATCATTTCATCATTTGAAAAGCCATTTCTTTGATTAAAAATTCAATTAATTGGTTGAAAGTTAAACTTTTTTGTTGAAAATTCACTTTCTTATTTGAAATTTCATCTCTCTGGTTGAAAACTCAACTACTTAATTAGAAATTGTTTTTTTCCAATTAATTTGTTTAACTGCAAATTTAATTATTCTAATTTTTGTTTAAAATGAAGATACAATTGTCCTCATTTTAACTAAAAATCTTTGGACTTTACAAATTTTTTTTTATTTACATTTACTATAGAAACAAAAAAAAACACTTTGTATATTATATAATATTTCAGCTATTTTCAATATTATTTAAATGTAAAAAATATCTTGATTATAAGAAAAATGTCCGTTTTTAAAACAATTCAAATACTAATCCTATTTAGAAAAAATCATATGATTTACCAATAATTTAATAATAATAAACAAAACTCACGAGTGACGTGTAAGTTTCAGCTTTCGAGTTCAGTTTTCCAGCCTGTCTCATTCTTTGCTCTCTTTTTTTTTCGACTGTTCCAGTTCTATCCAGGAAATTATCTTCATCCGAATCGTAAAAATCGTCTTCCTCCCAATTTCGAGCTTTCCGCTTTCTGCCTTCTGCAAATGCAAAAAAAAAAAAATTATTATTTAATCACTAGTGCAAAAAAAAACTCAAAAAAGGTGAAAAATGGTAATTTTTCACGAAAAGGAGGAAAAGTGGGAAAAAGTTTGAAAAATTTATATTCAAATGATTTTTTGATGATTTCTGTGACTTAACATTTTTTTTAAATTGGATATAATAAGGTCGTTGCAAATCCATTCATTCAAATTTATTTCAAATTCATTCAAATACATTTTTTTATTTAAAAATCAAATGTTTTGTAAAAATTTCGTATTTTCTGACCAGAAATTATACAATTTAGTAAAAAAATTTTAATATTTGGTTAAAAATGAAACTGCACGGTTGAAAATAATTCTCTTTTAGTTGAGGATTTAAGTATTTTGTTAAAAAATCGTCCTTGTTGGTTAAATCCACCTGTTTTTTATTTTCATTGAAAATATTTTTGTTGAAATACTGACAATTACATTTTTCGTTAAAATTCATATTTTAGATTACGAATTACACTCCTTAATTGAAAGTTTTAACTTCTTTCTTAAAAGTTTTTTTTTTTTTTGGTTAAAGATTCATAATTTTAGTTGACAATTAGTTTTTTTTATTTTGTTAAAAATTAGGTTTTTCCACTAAAATTTGAACTACCTTGTTGAAAACTCAACTGATTGGTTTTAAATTAACTTTTTTTGTAGAAAATTCGTTTTTTTTTAAATTGAAAATTAATTCTCAATCAAAATTTAACTGATCCATTTTTTATTGATCATTTTCAGTTTAAAAATTTAAGTATTTCGTTAACAATTTGTAGAAACGAAAAAAATAGAAACTTAAGTTAATCAAATAAATTTTGGACTGACATCAAATCCATTTTCTGAATCATTCAGTTAAAAATTTACATAATTTGTTAAAAAAATTTTTTTTTTGGTTAAAAAATGTATCTCTTTCCGTAAAAATTTAATCTTTTTTGGTAAAGAAACTCTATTGTATGGTTAAAAAATAACCTGTTTCGGTTGAAAATTAACTTTTTTGTTGGAAATTCGACTGTTTTGTGAAAAGTTCATATTTTCTGCTAAAAAATTATATAATTTAGTAGAAAATGTAACTATTTGGTGAAAAATATTTGTATTTTAATAAAAATTAGTATTTTTAGATGAAAAATGTATCTGTTTCGTAGAGATTTCATTTATTTGGATTGAAAATTAAACAATTTGGTAAAAAATTCAACTATTCAGTAAAAAATTCGTTTACTTTTGATCGAAAATTAATTTTTTAAAATGAAAATTTATCTGTTAAATTTTTAGTTGAAAATTAATTATTCCTAGTTTAAATATTCTGCGGGTTGGTTGCAAATTCATGTAATTTGTTAAAAATGCATCTTTTTGGGTGAAAAATCAATCTTTTTGGGCGACAATTAAAATTTTTGGATAAAAAGTTAACTATATGGTGGAAAATCCAGCTGTTTTGTTAAAAGCTCATCCTTTTTAATTCTAAAATTTAACGATTTGTTATAAAATTCAACTATTTGGTAAAAAATTAAGCTGTTTTGTAAAAAATTGTTTTTTTTTTTATTAATTCTCCTCAAGTAAAACTTAGCTAATCTATTTTTGGTAAAAAATCATTCTTTTTTTTAAGAATTTATATAATTTGTTAAAAATTCGTCTTTTCTAGTAAAAAATTAATCTTCTTGATTGACAATTCAACTACTTGGTAAAAAATTTATGTATTTTGTTGACAATTCGCCTTTTTGTTAGGAAAAAACTTTTTTTTTCGTTAGGAATGCAACTGTATGGTTTAAAATTAATCTTTTTTAGTTAAGGATTCATGTTTTTTTATAAATTCGTCTTTTTTGTTAACATAAAACTGTTTTTTATTTAACAAGAAAACTCTTTTTCTGTTCAAATATCAAATATTACATTTTTCAATGAAAATTAGTATTTTCAGGTTGAAAATGTAATTTTTTTGTAGAGAATCCACTCTGTTTGGCTTCAAAATTAAACAATTTGGTAAAAAAATCAAAGTTTTAGTAGAAAATTTACTTAATTTTTACTGAAACTTAATTTTTTTATATGAAAATTTAACTTTTCCACTTCTGGTTAAGAACTGATAATTTCTAGTTTAAAAATTCAACGTGTTGGTTTCAAATTTATGTAATTTGTTGAGAAGATATCTTTTTCTAGTAGAAAATTATTCTTCGTCGAGAATTCAATTTTTCTGTTATATTAAACTGTTTTATAATTGAAAATACATTTTTTTTTTGGTTTAAATACAAAATATTACATTTTTATAATGAAAATTAGTAATTTTCAAGTTGAAAATTCAACTATTTTGCAAAGAATTCATCTGCTGGGTTTGAAAATTAAAAAATTTGGCAAAAAATTCAACTATTTAGTAGAAAATTCGTTTACTTTTAATTGAAAATTAATTTTTTCAAATTAAAATTTAACTGGTCTATTTTTGGTTAAAAATTAATCATTTGTAGATTAAAAATTCAATGAATTGATAGCAAATTTATGTAATTTGTTGAGAATGCATCTTTTTTAGCAGAAAATTAATCTTCTTTATCGAAAATTCAAATTTTTGGCTGAAAAAAAGTGTAAATAGTTGCCTGAAATTAAATTTTCAAAATTTAAATAAATATACTAACCGTGTACAGCTTGCCTCAAAAGTCCATGTCTGTCCAAAACTCTGCAAGCTTCTAAAGCACACTGAACAACTGCTTCTTTTTTCTTTCCTTTAACAGTCGCCTCTGCTCTTATTGTTTTTCCCACATAATCTTCAATCGGCAAACTAAAAATAAAAAAATAAAAAATAAATACAATAGTATATGTAAAAAATTCGTCTGGAATATGTATAAATTTAGACTTTACAAATTTATTTATAATCTTATATATAAATTTAGAAATGTATTTTATTTATTATTATATTTATTATATTTATATTATATTTATATTTATTTTTTATATATTATTTTTTATTTATTTTATTTATTGCTTATTTATATACACTATTTATTTTTTATTTTATTTATTTCATTTATTTATATATTATATTTATTATTATATTTAAAATTTAACTATTGAATTTTCAACCAAGAACAATTTTATTTAAAAAAATTTCCACGAAATATATGAATTTTCTACAAAATAGTTGAATTTTCAACTAAAAAAGAATATATTTTTCAATAAAAAATGGAATAATTACATTTCCAATTAAATTAATTAATTTTCAACCAAAAAAAAAAAACAATTTTCAACAGAATATTGAATTTTAATCAAAATACCTAGTAGAATTTTATATATAAAAAGATCAATTTTCAAACAAAAATAGAATAGTTAAATTTTCAGTTAAAAAATGAATTTTCAACAAAACAGTTAAATTTTCGAATGAAGAAAATGCCTGTCTAATAAAATTGTTGAATTTTTAAATAAAATAATTATACGTTCCGCCAAATAATAAAATTTTTGACCAAAACAGATGAATTATTATCAATGAAGAATATCATAGTACACTTTTAAATCAAATTACAAAAATTTTCAGTGAGCAAAATTAATTTTCAAACAAAAAAAAGCAAATATTTAATGCTGAAAATTAACTTGTTTTAAGTGTTTCTATAGATAAAAACAAATAATATTAATTTTAGACCAAAAATTTGTATTTTCAATCTAATAGTTGAATTTTCAACCAAAAAGTTAATTTTTAACAAAATAGTTGGATTTTTCACTACATAATTGCATTTTCAACCTACAAAGATGAATGAAAAAAAATCGTTATATTTTCAGAAAAAAAAAGAAAAATAAAATTCAACTAAAAACTGTTGAGTTTTTAACCAAATATTAGGATCTAAGTCAAAAAGAGGAATTTTTGAGAAGACATTTTAATTTCCAATAAAAAAGGACGAATATTTAAAAAAAATGTGAATTTAAAAAAAAAACAGTTAAATTTACAACAGAAAAAGATGTTTTTTTTTAAATAGTTGAATTTTCATCAAATAAATTCAATTATTAACAAAATAGCGGAATTTTTAATCCACAAAAATGTATGTTCAACCAATAGTTGAATTTTCAACTAAAAAAGATAAATTTTTAACCCAATAATTGAATTTTCAAATAAAAAAGATCAATATTCGAAGCAAATGGAATAGGTTAATTTTCAGTTTAAAAAATTAATTTTCTATCAAAAATATCGAATTTAAAAAAAAAGGTACTTAAATTTTCAACCAGAGATGAATTTTCAAATAAATTGATAACATTTTAACAAAAAAATAAATTTTTAACAAAGCAGTTTAACTTTCAATCAAGTAAGCGAATTTTCAATAAAAAAATTAATTCCTGACGGTGAGTTTTAAAGCCGATACTTCAAACAAAAATGATTTCGATTTTGAATTTAAAATAATTTAATTCAACCAAAATAGATTAATTTTTATCAAAAAATGTAATAGCTGATATCTCAAACAAAAAAAAAATGAATTTTACATCAATAAAATTTTAATTTTCAACCAAAAACAGTTTAATTTAAACAGACGATTTTTATAGAAAACAGTTCATTTTCAACCTGAAGATAACATTTTTAATCAAGAAGAGTTCATTTTAAAACGAAAAATTAAATTTTCAACTAAAAATTATCATTTTTCGACAAAATAGTTAAATGTTTAACCAATTAAATGAATTTTTAACAAAGAGTACAATTTTTAACCAAAAAGAATGAATTGTCGACGAAAAATATATTATTTGAACTTTTTACCAAAAATCATTTTCAGCCAAAAATCGAATAGATAAATTTTCAGCTAAGGAAAGTAATTTTAAAACGACAAAAAAGATGGATTTGCGTAAAATTTACAACCAAAAAAATAATTCCTTATCAAAGTAGTTCAACTTTCAACGAATGTTAAATTTCTGATTTAAAAAGTTATTTTTTTTAAAAAATAGTTCAATTTTGAACAAAATAATTAAATATTTTGGATCCTTTGAAACCCTACTAAGTTACTGAAATCATTCGAAAATTCCTTGGAATTTTTTAAAAATACGATACTATATTTAAATTCCTTTGAAATCTTTTAAAATACCTTCAAATTATTGAAATCAATGGAAAATTCCTTGGAATATTTTTTAATCTTCTAAAAATATCCAAAAAAATTTCAATTCTTTAAAATCCCTTAACATTTTTTTAAGCTTCTGAAAATTCCTTGGCATTAAAAAAAACCTTAAATTTTTAACATCCTTCAGAATCCCTTCAAATTATTAAAATCTGATCAAAATTCTTTTTTAGATTTTAAAATACCCTAAAATATTTTTAATCCTTTGAAATCCCTTAAAACTTTTTCAACCTCTTGAAAATTTCTTAGATGTTTTGAAAATATCATAAAATCTTTCGAGAAAACAATTAAATTTCCAAACAAAGTGATGAATTTCCGATAAAAATATGAATTCTCAACTAAGCGTATTATAGTTGATACTTACAACAAAAGATATTTGATTTTTCAACGAAAAACAGACGAATTAAACAAAAAATACGAATTTTCAACAAATTATTTAAAGCCTTGACTAATTTTCAAACCAAATAAAGGAATTCTTGATCTAAAAGTTGAATTTACAAGCCAAAAATATGAAGTTTCTATAAAAATAATTAAATTTTCAATCTGAAAAAGACAATAGGTTAATTTTCAACTAAAAAAGTTCAATTTTTAAACATAAATGGTATGGCTGCATTTTCATTTAAAAAAAAAATTATTATCAACAACAAAAAAAGAATTGTCGAAGTAATCGTTACTAAAAAAAGACAAATTTTCAACCAAACAGATGAAATTTCAACAGAATAGTTAAATTTTTAACTGAAATAATTAATCTCCAACCTAAAAAAGGAATTTTTATCCCAATAGTTGAATTTTTAACTCAAAAGTTAAACTTTCTACCGAAAAAAAAAAATTTTCAACAAAATAGTTGAATTTTCAACCAAACAGATGAATTTTCAAAAGAATAGCAAAATTATTAAGCAATTAAATTAACTTTCAACTGAAATAATGAATCCTCAATCAGAAAAATAACTTTTTATCCCAAAAGTTAAATTTTTAACCCAAAAGATAAACTTTCTACCAAAAAAAGACAAATTTTCAACAAAATAGTTGAATTTTCAAACAAACGGATGAATTTCCAACAGATATTTAAATTTTTAAGCAAAGAAATTAAATCCTTAACTAAAATAATAAACCTTTAACTAAAAAAATGACTTCCTAACCCAATAGTTGAATTTTCAACCCAAAAGATAAAATTTCTACAAAAAAAAAAAACACATTTTTAATGAAATAGTTAAATTTTTAAGGAAAAAGATGAATGTTTAACAGAATAGTTAAATTTTCAACAAAAGAAATTAATTTTCAACTAAAATAATGAATCTTCAATGAAAAAAATAAATTTTTAGGCCAACAGTTGAATTTTCAAACCAAAAGTTAAACTTTCTACCAAAAAAGACAAATTTATAACAAAATAGTTAAATTTTTAACCAAACAGGTAAATTTTCAACAGAATAGTTGAATTTTCAATCGAACAGATGAATTTTCCAGAGAATAGTTAAATTTTCAATGAATGAAATTAATTTTTAACTAGAGTAATGAATTTTTCAATAAAAAAAATGAATTTTCAACAAAATAAGTAAATTTTCAACCAAGCAGATGAATTTTCAACAGAATAGTTAAATTTTAAAAGAAATTATTTTTTAACTAAAATAATGAATCTCCAACCAAAAAAATTAATTTTGAACCCAAAAGATTAACTTTCTACTAAAAAAACACAAATTTTCAACAAAAAAGTTAAATTTTTAATCAAACAGATTAATTTTCAACAGAATAGTTAAATTTTTAAGCAAAGAAATTAATT
>JAUELO010044988.1:0-10248 GCA_032357855.1 Amphibolips quercusostensackenii | reverse complement strand
GTAAACAGTGAAACATCAACTGTGCCTGTTGAGAGCATCAAGTGGGATACTACAATGAAAGAAAGATTGGTGGGTCTTTATTATTAAAGAGCAAAGTTTAAAACCAAAAGCAAAATAGGAATAAATTTAAGGACAAAATTTACTAAAAAATATCCTTATAAAAAGAAAGTGTCACCAAGAGAGCTTATCGCAAAGGTGAAGGACATCAGGACTAATCTACTTATCTCAGAAGACCGAGCAATGGAGATTAAACAACAGGTTGATTTTGCGTGAAAAAACGTCAATGATGAAGATCAACTACAGAAAGGTGCACCGAGAGATCAATCAGCGGCAATTGATGTTCTTGCGCAACCTAATGTTCATCCAGGACCACCACATCCTCCAAAGGCATAAGACCTAATTCAGCCAGAGGCGGAAGCAGAGGCTCAGCAAACAAGAAGGTGATTAAAGTGAAGATACCATATGAAAAAAGACGTGATGGACCTTTATTTTTGTCCGAGAAAAGTAGGCAACGTGTGAGAAGAGAACACCATCGACTCTTCTTACTTAAGTACCCAGAGCAAGCTACAAGAATTAGTGACCAAATATAGCACACCAAAAAGGCCCCAAAACCTGTAAACAGATTGCTTTTTGCTGTTACAAAAACCACTAAAACCACATCTAGACATTAGGAACGTTGATGTAAACAGCGAAATCCCAAAAAAACCGGAGCGCCTTGAAAGGAATTTTGGTCATTCTTTACTAGATTTCGGACATGTAGAACGAACACAAAGGCATTCTTTGTCCAAGATAAACCTTACAAAAGATCTGCGTGCACTAATCGAACACTTAAACAGCGAAGTTTTACCTATGCATTAGAACGCAATTTAGACGCTGCGTTGTTTTAACTAGAGTAGTTAAATTACCCTGAAATGGAGCTAACTAGCATCACAGCTTTAGACGCTCCAGCAGTTTCGAAAAGAGCAAGTAACTGGAAAGCTCCAGGTCCGGACATGACGCAAATGTTGTGGTATAAGTAACTGACAAGTGTGCATCCTGCGTTGGCAAGCTGTTTTCAGAAGATCATCGAACACCCAGATCTAATGCCAGGCGACATGCTCAAAAGGTACTACGTATAAAATGTATAAATGCCTTACAGCTATCATTGCAAATAAGGTATATTCTCACTGCAACAAAAATGATATCCTTACAGGAGAACAAAAAGGATGTTGTGAAAACTCGCAAGGCAGTACAGATTTAGTCACCATAGACGCTGTTGCTATAAGGTAAGCTCGTCAACATCAAAGAAACTTGCATATGGCATACATTGACTAAAAGCAAGCGTTTTCGTATGTACCACATGACTATTTGCTTGAAATCTTCAAAATTTACAAAACTTGCTTACGCATCATTAACTTCCTAAGTCGTGCGATGATGCTTTGGGGTACAAGAATCAAGCATTTTGATCATGAACAACCAAGGATAACTAGATCAATACGCATTTTAACGAATATATTTTAAGAAAACTCCTTAAGTGCAATATGGTTCTGTTAAGCGGTCAACCCATTGAGCAAATCACTAAATAGCATGTATTATGGGTTTAGAATGCATGATAATAAAGATGGTCATCAAGTGACCCGTCTTCTATACGTAAATGACCTGAAGCTGTATGCAAGTTCAGACCAGAAACTACAGCAAGTGATCGATGTTACAAAGCAGTTTTGTAATACTATTTACATGAAGTTCGGACTAGATAAATGCAGAACAGTGCATTTAATTAGAGGAGAATTAGGGACCGCAGAGCAAGAGAACTAGTTAAAGAATGTCATCGAGGCTATTAAATGTTTTAACACCGACAATCAAGAAACTGTTTAAGTCACAAGTTATACAGTTGCAAGACTATTTTAACAGCAAACGAGATGTTGCGCTTTACAATACTTACAATACCATCTGTAAAGCGGATTTCGACTACACGCCCTTGAATTTATCCACAGGGGAGGCCTTAAACATCAGATCGGAAACCATGGAGGAATTAGAAATGCAATGAAGACAAAAAGCCATCCATGGCGAGCCCCTCAAAACGTTAGATCGACTTGAAGTGGATGGTGAGTCATCCAATATTTGGCTAAATAAGGGCGTCCTGTTTCGAGAAATGGGAGGACTTGTCATCGTGATTCAGAACAGGCTTGTCAGCACCAGAAATGATCGCAAACATGTGTTACGTCAAGACGTGATTAACCAGTGCCGATTATGCCGAGATACTAAAGAATTAATCAAGCACATTATTGTTAGTTTTTTCGTAATGGCTCACAGAGAATATACCTACGGACATAATGATGTAGTGGGCATTATACATCAACAACTTGCCCTAAACCTAGAACTCCTCAAAGAATGGATGCATTTCTATAGATACATTTTAGTACCTGTTTTAGAAAACGAGGATGACATCTTATATTGGGATGTTACTTTCTAGACAGATCATTATATTTAAGCCAATCGACCCGACGTCGTGATGCAAGAGAAAAAAAGTTGGAAAACTCTACTTCATGAACATTGCTTTTCTACCTAACCGGATTATGCAGACAACCTATACAACCAAGATTCATAAGTATAGTGAGCTAAGGCATGAAGTGAAGACAATATAGAGCAACGTGAAACATTTATCTATTCGTCCTATTGTGATTTTGGGTACAGGCGATGTGCACGCACGTTGCACTGAACATCTTGAACATCTAGGAGTCAGTAGGGTACTGGTAGCAGCTGAGAAGGTAGTTTTATTTATCACCTTTTGCATTGTAAGAAACTCTCTAGACCCTCAGGAAGCAAGAAATTAAAAACCTACAGAGTGGGAGACGATAGCTCTAAGAAAGCATCCAGAGGCGACTGTTGGCACCTTCAACGCTTGCGGACGATGTGTAAGAACAACAGCGGTAAAAAACGAACTCCATCTGCACTGTATTCCTAATTTTGTACGTGCAACATCATCGTAAAAGCTCTTAAACATAGCATTAAATTAAATTATAACATCCTCATCCAATAAGCCACTTGACTTAGTCCGGGTCTAATGATAAAAGGCCGGGTAGAACCCGAGAACAAGTTAAAGAATGAAATGACTAAAAATAAAAGCGTGGGACGCATATATATTCTCATTTTTTTCTCATATAAATTTGATGTGCAATATTTACGCCCCACGTACTCAAAAATACACACACATACTCACCTAACAAGTGAAATAAAAGCTTGTGAAATTTAAATTAAAAAATTTTATAGAATTTTGTATAGTCATTTTACTTATTTTGTTTCTTTTCAAAATAAAATTTGACAAAATTTCTATTTGTCATCGGAAATACGTATGTGCACAAAGTCAATAGTCGATTGGATATGTGGCAGTAGTGAAAGTTAAAATTCAATATTTGATTCAATTTGCAACAGAGTTTTTGAAACAGAGTTTTAGATTTTAAATATTTAATACTCACCTACATACATATATACATAATTACATAAGAAAATAACACTAGAAGGGCTGGAAAAATCGCATACCTAGAAGGGCGGAGAGTCCAAATTGGACCCTACTCAGATTTTCACAGTTTTAATCAAATTATTATTTCTTTTTGTATCCAATCATAGGAAAAGTCATAAAAAGTATGCACCCCAAGAAAACTTTAAAGGGGGCAGCAGTGTTTTGAATGTCAAAAAGGACAAAATCGGACCCTCCGGCCATTCTAGTGTTAAATAACAGCTTGCACATTACAGCTTAATTATTTTCCACTAAATAACACAAAATCAGAGCTTGAGACTTAAAACAAGACAAACAAAACAGTAGTTCATTTTTTTGCGTGTAAAGATTACTCTAAAATTACTGTAAGGATTACATTTTTTCTGTAAAAATTTTCTTACTTTACTAATATACAAAAGGTTAAATAAAAAAAAGTTATATACCTGCAGACTTTTGAGCAGTTTTGGAATATTTCTAACTCATACGAATCTCGAGGATAAAAGAGTTTACTTAAAAATAAATCTTTTGATTCGATCATGGTTTTACGTTTTACCATAATGATAATTATCTTGATCCAAATCGCAAAAGAAGTAACAAGTTGAAATAATGATTCCATATTATTGACAAGGTTTCCAGTATCTTGCAGTATATACATCAAAATCGATAATACCATAATAGAATAATTAGTAATCATCAGTATAGAGTAACAGCGGTAAATCCAAATTCTCCATTGCGAGTTCAAAGTTCGTGGCCTCCATATTCCAAAATATTGAAAAACTGTGTATAACACTTGGCCGATATACATTTGCGGACGTGTTTATACAACAACCTCCTATAAATAAATTTTTGTTAGCAGCATTCTGTAAATATAAATCAGTAGAAACTGATAAAATTTACAACAACTTATAATCAGAGAAAAGAGTGGTTGAATCTTTGATATTTCTTTAGATATTTTTCATTGATTAAGATTTAGAGAACAGGCATGCATTTGATACAAATATTTTCATTGTTATATTTTTGTACATTGTTACATACTATTACTTTTTTCTTTAACTGAAAGATTTAGCGAGATGAATTGACTACTTAAAATCCAAACTGTTGAGTTTAAAAAAAGTGATGAGAAAATTCAAATAAGAATTAAAATAAGAATTACACAAAATGTATGCGTCGTTTCTAAGTTACACATTACAACATACCGTATGTATATAATTAATAGTGAGGAAGAAAATATACGTAGACAGAATAGAAAAAAAAATATTTTATCTCTCTTTGTAATTTGTTATTACCATAAACACACCACAAAGGTTCTCATATGACTGTAAGGTGCTTTCTTCCTATGAAATTCCTCATTTTCCGTATGTTGCGACATTTTCTTAAATAATTATAGTAATCCACTGAAAATCCTAAAATAACTTATGGCATTATCTTACTTTCGGTTCCTGCTCATCAATAATTCTAAATAGTTCTTGCAACGAAGGCAATAATCATTAGATAAGGGTGCATAATAAAATGTCCAATGGACGTTTCGGTACATTTCCGCATAGTTTTCTGAGAAATCGTCGCAGGGAAACATTATATTCTCATATAATATTCATGATACCGGCAATTTGCATAAATTCCTTTAGTTTATAGTTTGTATCAAGAAAATTGCCACATAATAGCTTGCCTTCGTCTTTTACTTTTACGTGTTATAATTAATCAACTTAAAGAAAAATGTCACTTGATCATAAAAGAACTTTATTCACATGTTAAAAATATACCAGACAAAGATTGCAGCTGACAGGTAACCAAATCCGAGTTAAATTTATATTAACCATACACGTTTATTTCACTTATTGCTTGTTAGTTACATTCGAGTCGTAATAAGTGTGCGATTGGTTAGCAATTACATGGAATAACTAAACCAATGCTTATGATTGTTTAAATATTGTGAAATTACACTTGTATATAATTTAGCTTTTTGATTTATATATGTACATAATAATTATAGTATATAAGTATATTATCTGCTCTTCTAATAGGTCCATAAGCCTCTTAAAATTATTATTATATATAAAATTCTACGATTCATTCATTTTGTCCATATTGAAGTTTTAATATTTTGCTTGTTTTTCGCAAGTGTTTGGTCTCAAAAATTTTTGAATCATGTCAATGTGACAATTTATTATTTTTATAAGTCCATTCAAGATTTCATATCGATTGTTTTTAACAGAAAGTTGTTCCCCTTGCATGGAGCTGCTTTATCATTAATTTTAAAGTTTTTAATTTTTTAATTCAGATTGAAATGAGTCAATTTTAAAAAACGAAATGCAAAATTTGCAAATAAATAATTTTTAATTTCCAAGTTACATAACCCTGATGTAAGAATACTTCAATTTTCAAACAAGTTTGAAATATTTTTTTTTGGGGGAGTTTCCAATTCAAAATCAAATAATTGTCAACGTTTTTAAAATGCTTAAGCTTTGGATGCTTAGAATTTCAATTTTTCTTTCTTTTAACGGTGAAATTGATACTTAATTTGTTTAGAAAGAAATGACATTTTTTAGCATAAAACTCCACGCAGTTACTTCGAATGTTGAATGATACTACAGAATATGATACTTATCAGTAATATATTTATCATCTGTGAAATTTCTATCAATTCAATTAAAAATTGCAGTTTTGTATCCGCTATTCTAACCCAGTTTAACTTCTAAGGCTTCAGACAAAAGTTTTTTTGCGTCAAAATCTTAAATTGGAAAATCTTTGTTTTTTAATTTCTTAATTTTTGGAGGTTATTGAATTTTAAATTTCATAATGTACTTATAAATATTAAAAATATCTTGACATTTGTCTGATTTAAAAAAACAATTAATCAATAAGTTGAATTAAATAATCACCGAAGTTAATTTAGTGAATAATTAATTAAATAATTTAACTATTCTTAACTAAATGCCTTTAGAATAAATTCCAAACAATAAGCGGACGTGTTGGATCTCTAGCTTCGCGCTCGGTCACTGTACGTTGCCCGTATTTTTGCATTGGACTTTTAAAAATAAAAGTCAAACTATCGACAACTAAAATTTAGTGATTGTGTCATTAAAGACTTAAGTGCAGTTTCGAATAGCCCTTACCTCTGATTTTTTTAAAACTCCGTCTATTTATGTATTTCAACTTCCTGATCAAGAAAATGGAAGTGCAAATTATCAAAAATTTGACTTTCATGGTGAAAACCATAGAAAAATAATGAAAGTCATGGTTTTTCGAATTTCTCATGGCAAATACGACAAATTTCGGAAAAGCTTTTAGACAAAAGTTATAGATCGATTTAAAATATACGTTTTTAATTTGTAATACTGCTCTTTTAGAAGTAACAGTTTCTGAGAAAATTGCTTTTGAAATTCAGTACATGTAACAAGCTTAAGTGCAGTAAGTTGAGGCCCTTCTTCACTGTCCGCGCTGACGGTACTTCAGGAGCAGCTGGTTATACGCTCTTATTATTTTCATGTCGACAGAACTCAATTGATTATATAATACAAATGGTGAGTGCAAAGGTTTCGTTTTGGATTTTTTTTTTTTTTTTTTTTTTTTGAAGGTTCTAAACCTACCATCAGGACGAATCAGTGACTTAACATTTTTAGTTTGAGTCTCATTTTTCAAGATCGAGATAAGGCACTTCAGTGGTTACAGAACATTGGATTGATTTCAGCGAAACGATTATGTTGTAAGCAGGGACCCGGTACGAAAGTTTAACTCCAATTAATTTTTTCTCCCTGTAATTACGAAACTAGAAACAGTCGGGGTCTTAAAACTTAGGTACGGCTGTAAATATTTTAATGAATATTTTGAAACCGAGTAAGACTGTAATTATACCTGGCTATAAAATTTCAGATTGTATTTAAATACAAATTCTCGCCTAGACTTTGGTTTATGAGTTGACCTGTTTTTACAGTACAATGTTTTACATCTGAGGGTGTTCGAAACTAAAGAGAATTTGGTTTGTCCGAATCGTTTTAAAATAAGTTTTGATGAGGAGAATTTAGGTTCGGAGTTGAAATTATTTTCTGGTCTTAAATTTCGTACGGTACCTGAGTTGAACTTATTTGTCCCTATTTCGTACCGGAGCTAAATAATTTAGCTTCGGCGGCAAAATTCGATAAGTGTTGCTGAAATCAAAAATTTGGTTTAGGAACAAAATTTATAGTAATTAATTTTTATAGTGGTAACTGATAATGATAACAAAATTTTAGCACTAAATAAACGAATAATATTAAAATTCAATGCGTCTATTTTTAATGTTAAAAAATGTTTACAACATATAACATTTTGATAATAATTGTTTATTTAATGTTTTCAATTTTTTATTTTCCAATAAGCACAATTTTCAATAATAATGTTATTTTATAAATTTTCTAAATAAAAAAATTTTTAAATGACAGTGAATTTATGTTATGGTCATGAATTTTTGTAATTTTCATATTTCAGTAGAAGAACTCATTAAATCAGGACTCTAACATAGAAGTTTTATGCAGCTTTAAACCCTTCCACTTTCAAATTGTTGAATTTTAAAGACTAATTATTGTGAAATCATTTAATTTTCAATCTTGAATTTGACAATCTTAATTTTTTAAATCTCTCATTTTTTCATTCAGAACATTAAAAGTTTGATAACATACCATTTTAAATGTTTTATTTTTAGATCGAATAGATTGAAATATGGATATTGCACTAAAAAGTTTGTAAGAACGTTGGACTACTCTCAGAGAAACATTTTTTGTGTGACAGAATTTTTAAAAAAATGTGAGTAATTTCAAGAAAACATTGATAGAAGAAACATAAGATTCATAGGCAAATTAAAAAGCGGTTTTTCTTTGCAGTCATCAATTTTATAAATAAATTTAAAGAGATAAAAGACACTCCACTTCGGGTCCACTTCAACTTTTATAAAGAAAATTTTATTTACATTATTAGAATTGTTCAACTTTATTGGAAACTTAGCATCAGCTAGTTTAAGATAAAATAATAACTTTCTGTGCCATGAAAAATTATAAAGAAAGTTTCGTTTTTAGTTTATAATAAGCGCAGAGACTTAAAATTAGGCTGAATAATTTTCATGAAAATAAAATAATAAAAAAATTATATTTTCAAGTTTCCATTACCTATTCTTCGTTAATTATTACAGTTCATTTTTTGAGTCCTTATAACTATAACAAAAAAGGCTTTCTATTCTGGCTCTGAGTTTTGTAAATTTTGTAGATCGATTTCTACTTTAAATTAATCACAGTTATAAAAAAATGCTGTCTTAGAAAATAATGCCCTTCTAAAAAGAGTCCACCTATTTGTTTGACAAGGTATTGGGTATTGTTGAATCGAGAATTTAGTGTGATAGAAAATATGTTCAACTAAAAATCATAGGGCTAAGTCATCACCCCTGGGGATAATTCGATATTTAACTATAATAATTAAAAAAAGAAGAAGAGACATTTTTTTATATTTATTTCTGTAGCCAACTAAATTTCCAATCTAAAAATACCCAATACGTTGTAAAAACCAAATTTTTCTACCATCTCTCACAAATAAGAAAGTATAAGTTTAATGTAAAATTTTATTTTGTCAGGTTTCATCAAATCATCACTTTTGGGGAGACCATCTGAATCAGAAAAAACGATTTTTGCAAAGGTGCCTATATGTATTCCTGTATGTATATCTGTATATATGTCTGTATCCTGTAGGCGCGATAAATTTCAAAAGACTGATTATTTTTTGTATCTTCCATAGTTTGACCGCAATTTACTTTTTATGCAATCGAAACTTGAATTTTCCATTTAAAAAAAATTGAAAAGTTGTTATGACGGTCTTATAGGGCATTTAAAAAGCAACATTCTGTTTTTCGGACTTTGTTTCAGATCGTGCGTTATTTGAAATATTGCTTGAAATCTTCATTTTTTTCGGATGTTGAAAATGCTATAATTCTGATAATTTTCTTTTTATCAAAAAAAAGTCATTAGGATAAATCGTTCGAGTTTTCAAGTACTATAAGTAAGCGTATATAACATTTGCAAATTAAAAAAATGGCCTAAAAATTTTAAAAATGCTCAACTTTTTAAATGCTTATCGAAAATAGCTGGCTAACGAACTTGAACTTTCTTTTTGGCCCTTAAAACTGTGTGTAAAATCACAAGATTTTGCAGACGACAACAACGACAATGACGACGAGAACGATGCTGATAATAGTTAATTAAGTAGTTAATTTAGTAGTTAAATAGTTCATTCAAGTCAACAAAAATAATCATTCAAACAATATATTATCATTTTCAATAATATTACCCTTTGATTAATGTTAGAAAGTTGCGGTTTTTTCTTATATTTTCAACTTCTTGTCCACTTTTCACATACTGAGGTAATAAGTGATGCAAGTTAATGAACCTAATTGTTGAAAATATATATTATTGTTAATAATTATCTTTATTAAAAAAATTGCTAGAAAGTGACGGTTCTGCTCCAATTTTTTTTTTTTTGTGATTATTCATGTTTGCCTGAAATAAAGCAGACATTCGGAAAATTCTCACAATTTTCTTCATGTATCATATTAAATGTAAAGTTTCCTCAAAGTAGTTACTAAGAGCCTTTTTGTTAAAATTAATATTGACATATACTTTTCGTTCTTAACTGTAAAATAAACAAAATGCTAAAAATTTCAGAAAACCCTGCGACTTTGTAACATTACTCTGAAAGAAGATAGTTATAAACAATTAAAAATTGTTCAAACAATTATGCTAACTTGTATTGATTAT
>JAUELO010044957.1:0-10249 GCA_032357855.1 Amphibolips quercusostensackenii | reverse complement strand
AGGTGTTTTCATGGTGAGGGCAATGTTTTTGAAACATTGTTCGGAACATTGTTCCGAAGACATTGTCCTTACCATAAAAAGACAATGCTCTTCTCCTTGCTATGCAATATAATATTTTATACACCCTTGCTAAAAGAAATACCAACTGAAGACTGCGCATATATAGGTATAAAAAGGCCTTGTATCACATCTGTCTGAAGCAGTCATATGTTGATCTTTAGGTCGTTTTGAGCCTACTCTAACAAAAATTTAGACATTTCTAGCAAATATTGTCTAAAAGCATATCATGTAGAATTCGACCCTTTCTAGATGTTGCTAAACAAATGCTAGACTCAAAAGGGTCGAAGGTAAAACTTACTAGACACCACTGGATGAACTCTAGACGAACCCTAGACAAGGCAACCGCCATTATATTGTCCTAGACTTTTGCTAGAGAAGCTGAATCTATAAAGTGCTAAAAAATATTAAAAATTTTAGCTAGGGTAGTAGTTAAAATCCTTATAACTCCAAGCCCACCATAAGGCGCTCAAGTGTTGCCAGTAATCCCCTTTAAAGTTGACAAATAGCGTACATTATTCATCTTCATGGTATTTATTTGATATGTATTAATAAATTTGTTCATATATATTATTTACCTGTAATAATTGTTTTTTTAGATGAAAAATCTGAAAATGTTTTTAATTTATTCCTATCTCTAACAGTTCACTAGAGAGCTGTAGAAAGTGACAATTTTAATATTTTTATAGTAAAATTTTAGTTGCCTGTTGTCGTAGAGACCAGGTTTTGCAAATCATTTAATGCGAAATCTCAAATCTGTGTGGTTATAAAATTGCAATCTTCAGCAGATAGCGACTATCTAGTCCCAGCCTTTCCACCTGTTTAGTGGAAATGGCCATCCATGTCGGTAGGGTCCGCATTATGGAGGCGAGGGTATAAAATGGACATTAAAATCTACAAAATAAAACTTTTTTAATTATTACGATATGAATTCTGAAGTTAATATCTTCTCCTTAC
Source organism: Amphibolips quercusostensackenii (assembly GCA_032357855.1). Taxonomy (NCBI): domain Eukaryota; kingdom Metazoa; phylum Arthropoda; class Insecta; order Hymenoptera; family Cynipidae; genus Amphibolips; species Amphibolips quercusostensackenii. The sequence goes on along the minus strand of JAUELO010044957.1, from coordinate 9,235 downwards.
AGGTCAAAAAAAGCATTAGATAATATTATATCAATCTAGCCAGAACTGGCTAAAGTCCATAGATCACATAAATCTGAGGGTAAATAAGATAAGGTCCTTCAGAACCTTTAGCTAGATTCTTTGCTAGTAGGAACGTCTGTGCTTACATTAAATAGACGAAATTGTGTCTTTTTATGCAGTTGAAGAGAAAATAATGCCTGTTTTATTAGCCTGAAAGTGATGCACGTATAAGCTGAGGGGTACATGCGAGAAATAGTACGAGCGAAGCGATGTAACGGTAAGTGAGCGCGATGAAAATGCGAATTGTGAATCGATTAGTCCCCCACATTTCTAACATATTATTTCTCATAATACCTGAACGATTTCCGTCAATTTTTATGGCTGCGGAGCGAGCCCATATTCTCATTTTTTGAGCGGTGCGAGTAGGAAATAGTTTTTACTTCCGTGGGAGTAGAAAGATGACGTCATAGAAGGAATATGGGTTGTATTCACGTAAGCGTGCGAATATTGTGTCAATGACAGACTATGTTTTTTCAAGATCAATGTCTGTTAGGAAGATAGTACAGCGATACAGTGGTGCCATCTTCACAGTTGTTAGCTCTGCTAAGCCAACTTTGTAATTTAAATGATTTTGTGTTTCATAATATAATTGTCAAAATAGGTTAAACGTCAATAAATGTCAAATGTCGTCTCTGTTGGCAATCAGTTTTATATCTGTTTGCTCTGCAGCTTTGAATAACGAGAATTCGGAACAGACGCACAGGTATGCAAAGTACCTAAATCAGAGGACATGTTAAAAACAAGTATCGTGTGTGACTCGATGAAAAACCTGGTTATACAATATACTATTCCTTACACAACACAAAGGGGAATACGAAATCAGGGCATGGCCACTTGACCCGCTCGCTGGCGGGTCAATTGTTCCGCCCGAGTAGAATCCTGGCACTGAATTTAAAGGTCTAATATCTCCTAAATTTATCTTCACTAGTGTGAAAATAGTATATTGTGATGCTAGTGCGCGAAGTAGGTGATTTATGACCAGCGTGAAGTTTGACACACGAGCGAAGCAAGTTAGTCAATTACACGAGTCGTAAATCTCCTACGCGGACGTGCATCACATACTATTTTTTTAAACACCTGTCGTGAGAAGTTCCTTTTCAAAATTATGAAATTCAAGGGTAAAACGGCACAGTAAATAAAAAAGAAACTGGAGAAAGCGAAGTGGTTCGAGGGGCGGAGCCCCCTAAAAGGAAAAACACCCTACTGTAAAGATTCACATTGGCCCTAGAATCTAAATATTTTCCAATTCTCGAAGCCGAAAGTCGAACAAACCTCTCTTTCTATCTCGACATGCTTGAACAAGAGGTCCGTTTGACTTTCCACACAGTGCCGGAGTCACACTGCTGATTCGTCAGCACTGAACTTCGTAAACATTATGTTTGATGGCGCTCCTCGATTGGGTTATCGTGCGATGATCATGAAGGAATTGAGACCATGGACGCATGATGACGCGCTGTGCAATTTATTATTGCGTCCATCAGCCGTTTGCGAATGATCAGCTGTTGTCTGAGTCCTACCGCGAATGTGAATGCTGTTTTACGATTGGCCATCAATAATATGCCAATATCCTATGCGTTTTTCTTCGCAGACTCGAACCATTGCGCGAATAACATCTCCTAGCATAGGCGTTAATCCGGCACTTCCCGCACGCTTCGCAGGCACAAGCAACCGAACTTCGCATGCAGGTGTTTAAAAAGGAAGTTTTATCCCACAGACTCATTATTGATCATGTAATCGATTACTTTTACTGTTTCGCGCTAGGGTTTTAAAATCGTACTTCCCGCGCGGGTATTAAGAAGAAAACTGAACCCTGTTTGAATGTAAAATGGAAATTGTCTTAAAAGTCCATAACTCAGCTGCACAAACTTGATACATAATTTCTTTTAGTCAAGAATTTAACGTAATAAAAATTTCTCTTATTATTATTTCATTATTTCATTATTATTATTATTTATATATTTTTATTTTTATTTATATATTCATTATTATTATTACATTATTTCTTCACAAATATTTAAATGTGCCACGTATTTTTTCATTTTTCGACATAATATATCATCGAAATATAGTATAAACCACAATAATTTCGGTCCTACTGAAATTTAAAAAAATGTATTCTACCTGATCACGTAAACAATAAAAAAATTATACAGTTACAAGATTATAAAAATAAAGTGCCTTGATACAGTTTATAATCTAATATTTCTCGCTGAAGACACTTAAGGGCTAAATGAATCAAGAAAGAAAAATTCTGAAAATACTCAAAAATATATATTTTTTCATGTCTAAAAACTGGTTCACTTTAATTACAATACTGTCAATAAATAAACACCAGATGTATTAGCAAGGTAAAGAATAACAACAATGTTGCTCCAACTCTATCAAACGAGTTTATTACAAAGTCTCAAATTACGTTATTCAAGTTGTATTATTGTTCTATTACATGTATATTAGCTCTGCGAATGTGTTCTCGGCTGAATCTCTGGCCGAACTGAAGATTTAGAGGATCCTGATCTAATATTTCTTCAACCTCTTCAGCAATATTACCGTTCAGTAGTACTTTAACTTTCCGAAAGTTATTATTATTGTTGTTGTTATTGTTATTGTCGTTCGCTATAGGAGTCTTGAATGGAACCAAATGTTTATTTACGATTATTCCAATGACGTACTGGCCATCTGTTCCAACTGTTTGAATACCTCCTGGTAAATCGTGAGTTATATCAGGATTTAATAAACTTCCGTAATGATAAACATTAAAAAGCTGTATGGGAGGAGGATGAACTGCAGATTCTTTAAATGGCCATGTTGAGACTGCAATGAGAATGTCTAATTAGAAAATTATAGTAGAACCCGGATTACTCTCAGATTTTGGGACTGACAGTTGCAAATAGCGAGACTCAACGAACGTAAATAGTCAGGGTCGTATAAACGTACCATTATCGGTGGATTTTTTTGCGCAGTAAAAAATATTCTCAAAATCTTTTTTACTCATACGGTGACAAGGGTCAACTAAATATTGAACGGAAAAAAAGAAGAAAGTTTGCTGTTACACGTTAAAATAAATATTTCTCCGGTTTACGTACTTTAAACGTTTGCGGACCGTTCAGAATCTCATTTAATATGAGATCTTTCTCTTAAATGATCGGTCCGAATACTGAATCACCTCTGTCACTCGCTTGCTTGAACTATTTAGAGACAGCAGTACCAAGAAGCATATTGCTATTTTGCAACAAAACACCTTAAAAACACTTCCCAGGACTTGACAGTTTAAATTGCAAAACGTCGTAAAAGAAACATAGGTTGGGTGGCTCTAACAAGCGCAGTGCCACTTATTTGGAACTATGACAAGGAATTTAAATTTCTGTTTAATATTAATAAGAAATCTTATAGTAAATAATTAATTTTAAGCCGAGGCTATAAGATTTTTGATTAACATGACTTGATATTTACTGCTCTTTTTTATTCAAATTGCTCCAGCATTAATTTCGAGATACACAAGAGTTCACGTGTCTGGCGGCGCTGTTTTAAAGGTTAAAAAGGTACGACAAAGGCACATTTAATCACTGATGCTAACTGACTTCGACTTTTTTAACTGTGCATGTACCGAAATGCGCGGGTCTATTTGAATTCAATAAATAGTATCAATAATAATGAAGATAAATATTTTTGAAGTTTTTTACTGTAACAAAGTTAATTTAGTTTAATTTCAAAAATAGATAATTACTAAAAATAATTGAGTATTATTGCAATATTACAAGTGCATATTTTATAATTTTAACTAGACGCGTTTTTCGGTACATGCGCAGTTGAAAAATTTGCGGTCGGTTAGCATCACTGCTTTATATCGCACGAAATTTGTTTGCTGGATCATGGCACGAATAAATCCGATCGGTCCAACCGGCTTCAGTTGACTTCAGAGCCCCACTGCTGGTGAAAGTAGTCCCAAAATCGCGCGACCACTAGCTACCACATAGCTTACTCGCTATGCAAACGTGTGTTCTTTTACCGATTGACAGTCGATTGTGATGCAACATAATGACGCAGTCACTCAGCTAGGCCTTTAAAGCTACAGCGTTTCATTGCTACGCTCCTGTTTTTTCACGCTTGACTGAAAACTAACGACCTCACCTTCTTGCTCCGCGGCTCCTCTCACCCTAGTTCGCGGTGCGGCGTCGATTCCCGGAAGGGGTCAACCAAGGGGAGAGGAATCCAGGTTCTACTGTAATTATATTATTAACTATTACATTACTTTAATAAGTATTAGTTTTTATTAAAGAAACAAACAAATTTAATTAATAGATTAAAGAAAAAAAAGAAAAATTGGTAATCTCCCTAAAAATTTTTGAAATACTTGAAGGTCCAATCAAATCCCTAAATCTTATAAGATTCCTACAAATTCCTTGAAATCTTTGGAAACCCTACAAAATTCTTTGATACATTTTGAAATTGTTGTTATCTCTTAAAATTTTTTGAAATCTTTTGAAATAACTTGAAATCTTTAAAATTCTTCTAAAGTTTTATAATTTCTCTGTATATTCAAAATCCTCTAAAATGCGTAGAAATCGCTTAAAATTATTGTAATCGCTAGGAATCCCTTTGAGTGGATTTCGTTTAATTTATCCTTGAAAGTTCTCTAGAAATCCTTTAAAATCAAACATAAAATCTTCTGAAAATCTACCATAATATTTAAAATCCCTGAAATTTTCGACATATATTGAAATTTGTTTAAATCTGCGTTAAGATAGCTCAAAATCTTTAGAATCTTTTAAATCTTTTAAATACCCTGAAATCCTTTAAAGCGATTGTAGGTAATACAAAATTTATTTAATATTGCAAAACTCATTAAAATTACTCAAAATCTTTAAGTATGCTGCAAAATTCATTGAGTTTTTTTTTGAAATTTTGGAAATTCTAGAATTTTCGGAATTATTTTCTAATAACTTACAATCTTCTAAATCCTTAAAAATTTTGTAACTTCTTTTATATTCCTAATAAAGCCTTAAATTGTTTTGAAATTTGTTGAAGTCCTTAGAGATTCAATTAAATAATTTAAATGACCTTTGGAAATCTTCTAAAATCCCTTTAATCTGTTGAAATATATGAAGGTCCTTTAAATCCCTTAAATCTTGTAAAATTCTTTAAAGTTCCTTAAAGTCTTTAGAAATCCTACCAAATTCTTTAAAAATTTCTTGACAATTCTTTAATTTCTCAAAATTTTTTTCAATTATATAAAATTCTTTTTAAATATATGAATATATGATTATGAAGTACATTAAAATATGTGGGAATCATTTAAAATCCCTCGAATATAAGTTAAATTAAACTGATTAAAGTTCTTTAAAAAAAACCATTTGAATACCTAGAAATCTTTGACATACCTTGCCATCTTTTAAATCCTTTAAGATCTAATAAAATTCTTGAAATCTTGCGAAATTCCTTAAAATCACTTTATATCTTTGAAATCTTCGGAAATCATAAAAAGTTCTTCGAAATATCTTTTAATTTTTTTAATTGCCTTTAATTCTTTGAAATCTGTTTGAGGAGCTCAAATCTTTTATAATCCCGTAAATCGTTTTGAATAATTAGAGGTCCTATAAAATCCCTTAAATCTTATTAAAATTCTTCAAAATCCCTGAAAACTTAAAAAATCCTACAAAATCTGTTAACATAAAAACCCTAAAAATAATTTCAAATCTTACCTGAGCTTAATACATAAATTATTCGTTTGTGTTTCTCTATTTTCTGCGTCACTTCGTTCAATATTTTAATAATATATATTAATGTACTTAGTTTCTTGTATTAATTTTTTATAATAATTTTTCCAAGGTAGCTAGAAAATTATAAGAAATTCATTATAGGAAAATCTATATAGGCCTATACTGAATAATAATAATTTTTACGAATGAATAGCTGTATTATTAGACAGATGGTCTTTTTCTTTTGCACAGCATAGGCTTAACATAAATTTTTAATGACAATAATCAATAATAGTTCAATTTCCAGTAAGAAAATTTAATTCTTTTAAGAAACGTAAGTAAAAAATACACATTTTAGCTATTGTTTACTTCATAATCTTCTTTTTTCACTACTTGAGTAAAAATCATAAGTATGGGATTAAACAGCCATTGACTTTCCAAAGTATCAAAAATGTGTGAAAATTAGGCAATCCGATGTGCAAAATCAGGTTAATAAAATGTTTAAAAGCTTTAAGTTTTTCTGTTTTTTTTCCTTTCTATTTATGAAATTTACACTATCCTGTGCCACTTTCCCCTGACTTCAGTTATTATTCCTTTGCTAGCCCTACCTTCGCGCTTTTCTCTTGTAGCCCCTTATACTTTCAATCTAAAGACTTCTAGTAAGGAAATTTTTGCACTTTTCCAGTTTCTTGTTTCTATCCATATAACCGTTAATCATACAATATCCCACGTTGTAGTGTAATTCTGAAAGTCTTTTTCCTTATTTCACCTACATTCCAAAAGACCACCTTTACCTCTTTTCGAGTCTCTTTTACTCTTACCTTTTGGTACTCTTTTCCTTTTTTTTCCTTTTTTCTTTGTATGTTAAGTCATGATACACATACACTTTTCTTATACCTAGAATACTCTTGTTTCTTATGACTTCTTGTTTCGCGTCCCTTGAGTCCATTTCCACCACAAAGACCCTTTTTCCGCTTGCACTTTGTCTTCTCACTTTCTTAAGTTTCACCTTTTCATTGCCCTCCTCCACGTTAAGACCAACTATTGTAGAGTTATTTCTCCTATATCACATCTTCCTTCTTTCGTACTCCCTTTCCACTTTACTTACTCGCCTTACAATACCGCCTTAATTTTTTTTTGTGCTGACTCGACTTTTCTTTAGATTATCCCAATTTTTGATCTTAACCCCTCGTCTTGTAGTATTTTTTCATCCTGGTCCCCTCATTCCTTTCCATACATAACTCTTCTCTACTATTTCTGTACTAAACTCCTCTACCCTTTCTTCTTTCCACTTCTACATTTTTTTAAAAATTCTCTATCCTCATATCGGTCTGTCCTTTCTCTTATTTTATCTTTGCTAATTCTTTCTCTTTTAATTTAGTCGTTTCTCTCATCCTCTGCACCTGTTTTCCCATTTTCCATTTCTTTTTTTTAACTCTTCTCTAATTAGTCTTGCCTTTTGATTTGCCCTCGTTTGTTTCTGTATGTCTTCCAATTCCTTTAAACCTCCTTTAATTTCTTTATTTCGCTACATAATGTTCTGATGTTGTTTAATAAAATTATCTTATCCGTAGGTGACCTGAGCATTATGCGGAGAATTATGTTCGCGGATCTCCTTCGCCATGCGTCTTCCCCCCCCCCTTCATCCCTATGTTACTCAACATAAACTTTCTTCCTATCGATCTACATCTCTTCCTTTTCTGTCTTGTGATCTACTCGCCTGGATTGGTATTAAGAATTCTGCTTTCGAGTCCGACTTGCTTTTGGAGCCTTTCCCATATTTAAAGTCACCCGTCTCCGCCGTCTCTTGATGGTGCCGCTATGGCATAACTACTTGACCGCCAGAACCCTTTCAAGTTCACAAAAATTCATTATTTTAATTTAAATGTTACGTTCTTCGTCTCTCTAAACCTAACGTTGGATTAACTTATCTCCTTTTATTCTCTTCTGACTTTACTTTGTTAGAAGCCACGGTTCAAAGTTGAGAAACACTTAGAGAATTTTTACTTGGCTTCACTGCGCCTCGTTTCGAGACTTTTCTACGAGTTTCTTCAAGCGATGCTAAAAAGATTTCGGTTCAAATACTTCTCGGTGTCTAAATACGAGTTAACACTACTTCGTTATCGCTCATTTGCTTGCTGACTATTTACTCTACCTGTTCTCTTATTTTGACGTTAGGTCAACCAGGAGAAAATTTATTTTGCCCCTCTTCTCTCGCTTATTCTTGTACTTTCCTATTCATACTTCAAAAATCTTGCTCTTCCCCTTATTCTCACGTTCTCACCTCAAAGTCTCTCCTTCTTTCTATAAATCTTCAATAATTACTTTAATTCTTTTGATATCTCAGAATTTCTCTGAGTTTAACATTCTGAACTTTGTTATTTAAACTCTGCAGGTTTACGCAATAATTTGGGAAGCTGGAGCTTATGCCTTTGGGCTTGAAGACAGGCAAATGATTTTTTAATTAAAATGATAAAAATACCAAAAATTGAATGGACTACCCAGTCATCTTTCGGGCGTCGGCTTACTGAAGTATGGTTTTATTAGAATAGCTCATCGACTCAAATGTTCATCACAACAAAAATATTTAACTTGCAGTTCATTGGCATATTTTGAGATTATCCAGACAGGCTAGAATAACAAATTAAATACGAAAAGTCTCGATGGGAATTTCGAACTCATCATTCTTAGTATTTTTTGCGTCACTTATTGTTAATAAAGATTTTAATTTGTGAACCTAAAATAGCGGAAGCGAGGCCTTAACGCGCGGAAGGCTGCCTACTAGGCACGCAGGATCTTCTCCCACGAGAATCCCCTGTCGTTGCTCTACTCCAGGCAATTAGTGTCTCAAACTGCTTTTCTCGTATCAGTAGAGCAGCCCGCGGGACCCGCGACGGCTACCGAGCAGAGACTTAGTTTAAAGCAGTGGTTGGCACGTCATTTACCATGGCAGGGTACCCTGTCTGGGATGCCAAGCGACCCATTTTAGGGTCAGGCACCTGCGAGCTTGGCCAAAACAACCCTTTTCTCGTGGGTTCTTTGTTCGAGAACGGGAAAAAAATGCCTTATTCTGCAGTCAGCGATGTGAAAGTAATACCTCTGGCATCTATGAACTTTTCAAATTTCAAAGACATGTTTTTTCGCAATAAATTTTAAAAATTTGAAAAGTATTAAGTATTAAACTGAATATTAAGTTAAGGTTTATTAAATTAAATTTCTTCAAATTTTCAACGTGTAACGTTCAAGCCCGGTCACCATTATTCTTTTCGCCTCGTAATCAATTTACGTATCTCGCCCAGTGTGATTTTTCGGCCACCATACTTTCATTCATACATTTTATCGTACGTTTTTATTTCCGGGTTGTTTTTGTGCTAGAGCCTCACACTACCAGAGCGCACAAGGCTTAAGCCACGTCACTATTATTTCTCCACTTGGTAATCTGTGTAGTGTGTACTCTTTCGCGTTGATCGAGTTTCAGA
>JAUELO010044941.1:0-10249 GCA_032357855.1 Amphibolips quercusostensackenii | reverse complement strand
CCGCTACGTTGCTTCCTCCTTACGGAGAGCCCCGCTAGCTGCTCTTCGACCGTGTCGAGAATATTGCTGATATCGTGAGTAGTTCTCAGCGCTCCTAAAGGATTGCCCCCTAATGTGGATTAAAAAAGGGTCCTGGAGAGGGACCCTTATTAGTTTTATTTTCATTTTGTGTTTCCATTTGGGGCCCACGAGTAGCTAGGGAAATAAAAAACACCCCCTGCAGAGCCCCGCTTGCAGAGGGCGGGTCTAAATACTATCGGATTTGACCTGGTGTCCCAAAGTCTTCGTTAAGACACCTTCTTTTTTACCCCGATCTGCCTGCCCCTACAGAGCAGGGCACGCCGGGATGTTTTAGGATTTGTTAACCCTAGTGCCATTCAGACCCTGACACGGCGATCACATCTTGGCTTAGAAACATAAAGCTCGTGCTCTCAATATTCCAAAAAGCTTTGCTATTACCCCGTGGAAGGATCGCTTTTTAGTTTAGGTCCCACAGACTAAATTCCGTCAGTTACACAGAGTAACTACACCCTGCAAGGTCTCGCGATCCTTAGGGAAGGTGACTATTTAGCTAAGAACTTAAAATGACATCCTTTTTTTTTGTGAAATGTAACTACTTGATTAAAAATTGAACTTCTTTGGCAATAATTCATTTTTTTTGGTTAAAGATTCATCATTTTTTATGAAAATGTAACTATTTCGTAAAAATTCGCTTTTTTTGCAGAAAATTCATTGATTTGGTTGAAATTTCAGCTTTCTGGTTTGAAATAAACTTTTTTGTTAAGAATTCCTATTTTTGGGTTTGAAAATTCAATTATTTGGTAGATCATTCGTCTTTTTGGCTGAGATTCAAACAGTTAGGTAGAAAATTAAACTATTTATAGAAAATTCGTTTTTTTCATAAAAATTATTATATGACTATTATATTTTTGGTTAGAAATGAATCTTTTTAGTTTAGGAATTTAGCTGTTCACTAAAAAATTTATGTAGTTTGTTAATATTATGTCTTTTTTGGCTAAAAATTAATCTTCTTGGTTAAAAATTCAACTATTTGGTTAAGATTTGATTTTTTCAGTTTAAAAATTTAAGCTATTCGGATAAAAATTCATGTAATTTGTTGCAAACTCATCTTTTTTTGTAGAAAATTGATCTGTTTGATTAAAAATTTAACTATTTGATGATAAATTCACGATTTTTATTCAAATTCGTCCTTTTAGGTAGAAAATTTATCTTTTTGGTTTAAAATTTTAATATTTCGTTGAAAATCCTACTATTTCGATAAAAATACATTGGTCTCTAGTTTAGTTGAAGATTCATCATTTTCGATGAAAATGTAACCATTTCGTTGAAAATTCGTTTTCATGGTAGAAAATACACCGATCTGGTTGGAAATTTAACTAATTGATTTAAAATTAAATTCTTTGTGAAAAATTAATTTCTGCGCGTTTTAAAATGTAGTTGTTCTGTAGATAATTTGTTTCTTTGGCTTAAATTTAAACACTTTAGTAAAAAATTCAACTGTTTTGTAGAACATTGGTTTTTTTTAATTAAAAATTAATTTTTGAAAATGAAAATATGAATATTCTATTTTTTGTTAAAAATTATTTTTCTTGGTAGAAAAATCAACTGTCTACTTAAAAATTTTGTATTTTGTTGAAAATTCGTCATTTTCAGTAGAAAATTAATTTTTTCGGTGAAAATCCATGTTTTTCACTTAAAAATGCAAATTTTTGGTAGAAACTTAATTTCTTGTTGTTGAAGATTCAACTACTTAGTTAAAAATTCAACTATTTAAAAAAAATACATTGGTTTCTAGTTTGGTTTAATATTTATCATTTAAAATATCCATTTTTATCAATAATACATAATATTGTCCTTGTATAAATATTAATTTTATATTTTGATATAAAAAATGCGATGGACAAGAAAATTTTTTTTTCTATTTTCTTGTATTTTAAATCGCGATGAGAGGTTTTTCATCGTTTCGAAATCTGCAAAAAAATTATTAGCGCTATTTAATACTTACCTGATTCCTACCTTACCGACATTTTTTCACATCAATTAAGATTTCGAATAAAAAACTTTTTAAATTAAATAGAAGGCACTAAGAAACGTTTTTATCGTCATAAGCTTCTGAAAATACAAAAAAAAAAAAATTTTTACAAAAACACTTTTTTTGTATTTCCAAAAATGTAAGACTATACAAACGTTTATTCTTATTTTTCAATTAACTTACGAAATTTTCAAAATGATATCTCGATTTGTGTAGACATAAGTTGTTGCGAAAAAATGTCGGTAAAGTAGGAATTGGAAAAGTATTACACGGCATCAAAAAGTTTGAAATCAACCGAAAGGCAATCGTTTATAACTTTATATAGTCTTAAATTTTGAAATTCACAAACAAGATTTGTGAAAAGACGTTCAAATAGATATATTTTTGTAACTGTAACTATTCGTATAAATAGATAATATAACTAAATTTGTATACATTTTTTTCGAAAATGTAGTATTTAATATCCAAAAAATTCTCTTACAAGGGTAGAAAGCCAATTATTAATTTTAGTTAGGTTTCATAATTTTTTGAATGAAACCTGACTATTAATTATCTAAAGCAGTAATATGCCTGTAGCTCAGGCAGTAGCGATTCATTTCATAGACGGAAGGTTGCGTGTTCGATTCTTGCTGCCTGCACTTTTTTTATTTATATATCTTTTACAAAAATGTTTATAGATAAAACATTTTCTAATAATCTTAAAAAATTATAAGAATGATAATTTTTTAATGCCTCTATCACGTAAAAACGTTTTTTTTTTATTTATCGTATTTTTCGCAAACAAATTTATTTTTTATAAATATTTTTTGATAAAATTTTGGTTTTTATGAAAAAAAAAATTTTTCGAAGTTATAAAACGTTGAAAAATGAGATCTGTGAGTATTCTTGTACAATTTATTGAAATTGCAGACATTACATAACAATATGTTATAATTTATTTCATCAGTGCATCTATGAAAAGTACATAACAAGATTCTATAAACGAAGACGGCAAACAAAGTAGAGCTATAAAAAGGTTGTAATATTTGCTCAAGTTTCGCGTAGTTACTTTTACGATTTTAAGAACAATAATTTCATCAGTCGCTTTTTATCTTCGAAAAATCCGCGATCTTACCAATTTCAGTTCATGAACAAAAAGAGAATGAAAATTTACTTTTTTCTCTTAATTCTATACGCAATTTCGGCTCGAGGAATTGACATTAAAAGTGAAAAAAATAATAGTGAGTGGAATGATATCGTGCGTGGTGATTACCAAAAATATTAATTCTTAGTGCTGAAAATTGGTTTGAAAATTTAAATTTCCTCATTAAAACAGGAGAAATGATTTTTTATCAAATCTAATTTTTGAATTTTTTTTGGAAACAACAAAAGATAAACGAAAAATTTAACGTGCAAGTTTGCACATCTAAAAAAGTTCTACAAAAAATACCTTTTGCTTTTTTGTGATATCTTGCGTCGTTTGCAAGAAAAATTAGAAAATTTGAATTTTCAAAAAAGAAAATAATTTTGGCTTAAAAAATGATAGAGCTCAAATAGAGCAGATAAATTGCCTTTTTTATATAAATATATTTATAATAATTATTTAACTATTTATATTATTATATTATTAGATTATTTATTATTATATTATATTATTATTATTTAATTATTAATAATTATTTATAATAATTATATAATTATTATAATTCATATAAATAAAGTTTTAAAAAATATAAAAAAAAGAATAACTAAATCCTTTTTGGGTTCGGGAGAATTTTTTTCCTAAATTATGAATTTTCGAATTTATATCGGAAACTATTGAAGATATCACAAAGGAACAAGAAATATTATTTGTAGAAATTTTCTACAGGTGCACACTTTTTTATTTCTAAATGTGGTTTATAAATTTTTGAAACTCCACATTTTGTTTTAAAACATTTAAAATCTTTTTAGATCTTAAACTATTTTAGAAGAAAAGCGAATTTTCAACAAAATAATTTAATAATCGACCAAAAAGTTCTTTTTTAACATGTCATTTTGAACTAAAAAGGATCAGATTTCTACCAAAAAAGAGACTGATTTTCTATAAAATAGTTTAATTTTTGAATCAAAAAATACAAATTTTCGCCAAAAATTTCATTTTAAAACAAACACTTTCTGACTGAAGAGATAAATTTTCAATTAAAATACTGAATTTGCAAAAACAAAATATGAGTTCTCTACGAAAAATGTGGTAAACGATATTTAAATTGAAAATATTTTAATTTTCAATCAAAAACAGTAGAATTCACAAGATAAATTTTCAAAAAAAAGTTAAATTTTTAACTAAGGAGTTGTTTTTAAAAATCCGAAAATATGAATTTTCGACACAAAAATTTATTTCAAGCCAAGTAGTTAAAATTTTAACCAAATTGATCAACTTTTTACCAAGAAGATTATTTTTCTACTAAAATAGACAAATTAAAAATATAAGACAAAGAAATAAACTTTAAACTGAAATGCTAAATCTTCAGCCAATAACTATTAATTCTGCCTAAAAAATGTAAAAGACCATATTTAAATTTAAAAGATTTGTATTTTGATTCAAAAAGAGTAAAATTCTTTAAGAAAATATGAATTAAAAAAAAATAGTTCAATTTTTAACTAAAGAGTTGTTTTAAAAAAACAAAAAAAATATGAATTTTTAACAAAAAAGGTCATTTTAAACCAAATAGTTGAAATTTCAACCAAATAGATCAATTTTCTCTCAAAAAGATTATTTTTCTACCAAAATAGAAAAAATTTTAAAAATAAATAAACAGATAAAATTCCTTTTAAAATGCTAAATCTTTGACCAAAAATTATGAATTCTGAACGAAAAATGTGATAGACGATACTAAACTTAAACGCTTTTCATTTCAAATCAAATAGAGTGAAATTCTTTCAAAAATGATGAATTTTCGAAAAAAGAAATTTTTTAACTAAAGAGTTGTTTCAAAAAATTCGGAAATATGAAATTTTAACAAAACAAGTTTATTTTGAACCAGTGGTTAGATTTTCAACCAAATAGATAAATTTTCTATCAAGAAGATTATTTTTTTGCCAAAATAAAGAAATTTAAAATAGAAGACAAGGAAATAAATTTTTAACTAAAATTCTAAATCTTCAACCAAAAAATATGAATCCTAAACGGAAAATATAATAGACGATATTTAAATTAAAAAAAATTTTATTTCACATCAAAAAGAGTAGAATTCTTCAAGAAAAGATGAATTTTCGGAAAAAGTGAAATTTTTAACTAATAAGCGGTTTAAAAAAATCTGGAAATATGAATTTTCAACAAGAAAGTTTATTTTAAACGAATTAGATAAAATTTTAACCAAATAGATAAATTTTCTGCCAAGAAGATTATTTTTCTACCAAAAATAAAAAAATACAAATATAAGATGAAGAAATGAATTTTCAACTAAAATGCTTCATTATAAACTAAGAAATATTAATTCTGAACGAAAAACGTAATCGACAATATTTCTATTAGACAGATTTTAATTAAAAATCAAAAAGAGTAGAATTCTTCACGAAAAGATGAATTTTCAACAAAAAAGTTTATCTTAAATAAGTTGTTGAAATTCCAACCAAATAGATCAATTTTCTAACAAAAAAATTATTTTTCTTTCAAAATAGTCAAATTTTTAACGAAATAGTCACAATTTCAAATTAAAATATAAATTTTTAACTTAAATGCTGAATCTTCAATCAAAAACCGTGAATTTTCAACGAAAAATGTTACAGACGAGATTTCAATTTTAAACTTTTTTATTTCAAATAAATAAGAGTAGAATTCACCAAAAAAAAGACTGGTTTTCGACAATATAGTTAAATTATTAACTTGAGTTATTCTTAAAATTTCGAAAATATGAATTTCTAACGAAAAAGCTAATTTTCATCCAAGTAGTTAAAATTTTAACCAAATTGATGAATTTTCTAACAAGAAAATTATTTTTCTACCAAAATAGCAACTTTTTGACGAAATAGTTACATTTTCAACTACAAATATGAATCTTCAACTAAAATGAAGAATCTTTAACTAAAAAACGTGAATTCTGAATAAAAAATGTAATGGAAGATATTTAAATTAAAAAATTTTAATTTTAAATTAAAAAGAGCAGGATTCTTTGAGAAGAAGAAATTTTTCAACAAAATAGTTCAATTTCGAACAACAGAGGTATTTTTAAAAATCCGGAAATATTAATTTCTAACCAAAAAGTTAATTTTTAACCAAGTAGTGAAAATTCTAAGTAAACAGATAAATTTTCTACGAAGAAAATTATTTTTTTACGAAGATAGCCAAATTTTTAACGAAATAGTTACGTTTGCAACTTAAGATATAAAATTTTAACTAAAATAATGAATCTTCAACCAAAAAAACATGAATTCTCAACAAAAATGTAATTAACGATATTTTAGTAGAATATTTTTAAATTTTTAATCAAAAAAGTAGAATCCATTAAGAAAATACCAATGTTCAACAAAATAGTTCAATATTAAACAAGAGTTAATTTTAAAAATCCGAAAATATGATTTTCGACCAAAAAAGTTTATTTTAATCCAAATAGTTGAAATTTTAACTGAATAGATCAATTTTCTAACAAAAAAATATTTTTTTCCGAAAAAAACCAAAAAAAATAGTTACATTTTAACCAAAAAACATGAATTCTAAACCAAAAATGCAAAAGGCGATATTTCAATTAAAAATTTCTTAATTTTGAAGCAAAAAGATTTGAATTTGCTAATTAAAGACGAACTTTCAACAAAATAGTTGAATTCCCAAATAAAAAATCATTAATAAAAAATCAGAAAATATGAATTTCCAAAAAAAAGTTAATTTTAAGACAAAAAGTTAAAATTTCAACCAAACAGGTGAATTTTCTGAGAAGAAAATTATCTTGCTAAATTTTCAACTAAAATGAATAATCTTCAAACAAAAAAAGTCAATTCTCAATTAAAAAAGTAATAGACGATATTTAAATTTAAAAAATTTCAATTTTAACTAAAAAAGAATAGAATTCATCAAAGAAGGCAAAAAAAAATAGTTAAATTTTTGACCAAAGTTATTTTCCAAAATCCGAAAGTATGAATTTTTAACAATGAAGTTTATTTTAAACCAAGTAGTTGAAATTTTAAGCAAATAGATACATTTTCTAGAAAGACGATTATGTTTTACTAAAATAGAGAAATTTTAAGCGAAATTGTTCAATTTTTAGGCGAAGAATTGTTTTAAAAAATCGTAAAATATTAATTTTCAACAACAAAAAATCACTTTTAACCAAGCAATTAAACTTTCTACCAAAAAAAAAGAATTTTTAACAAAATACATTAACTTTCAACTACAAATTATTTATTTTCAACCAAAAATGGAATAGTTAAACTTCCAGTTAAAACATTACTGTTTAACAAAAAAAGTAATTTTCAAGAAAAGAGTGAAATTTCCAACCAAGAAGGTGAATTTTTAACTAGAGCAATTAGCCTGTTTTTCCAAAAAGTTAATTTTTTTTAATTTTTAATGTTATTTTTTGCAATTAAAATAAAAATTACCTATTCTATTGGAAAGCAAATAATAACGAATTTGTAGCTCTTCTTTCTTCGAGCAAATTTTGTTTATTAATTTTTTTTCTTAGCTTGTGTCCTTTGTCAAAAAATTCAATTTTTTTATTTTTTATGTCGTTTTTTATTAGTAAAACAAAAACTACACATTCTCTTAAAAATTAACTATTATAAAAATTTGTTGATCATTTATGGATGCACAATTTTTATCTTTTTACCTTTCTTCGTATCTTGTATAGTTGGACCAAAAAATAAAATTATTGATTTTTCATTATTTTTTGTGCAATCAAAATTTAAGTTTTCAATGTTCCCAGGAAATTCAAAAAACTGTCATGATATTCTTAAAGGGTGTTTAAAAAGCAACGTTTTTCTGCTTCTCTCTTTTTTTATATCGTGCGTTGTTTGGCCTAAAATATTCATTTTTATTAATTTTTTCGAATTTCATCAATGCAATAACTGTGGTAATTTTTATTTTATCGAAAAATGTCATTAGATAAATTGTTTACTTTTTGAATTTTCATCCAAACTTTAATTATTACTGACTTTTTCCATTCTTTTACAAATTTTTGAAAACTTTTTGACATTTGCTTTAAAATTAATTTTCAAAAATAAAAAAAATTAACTGCAATTTTCCCGTAAAGCTTAAGCAAAATTTTTTATTCTCTTGAAACCTTTCAAGATCCATAAAACGCCTCTACATTTTATTTTCAAATACTAAATTACCTACATAATAATAATACCGACGAACTGGTAGTTTGGAACCCACTTTAAGCTGTTGGTCCCCCTATCACGCACTTGACTACCACTTAGTCTGTGAATGACGGCGTAAAAACCAGGCTTTGCCTAGTATGTAAAATTAGGCACACTGCTCTTATCAGATCACTTGATTGTATTACAAAAATGCATCTGTGACTGATAATATATACCGGGACAGCCCCATGCAGACTATTGAAAAATAAATAAAATATCCAACTCTAACAAAAAATGCCGTCGACATATTGTGCTGTACCCATCTTAGGCCTGAGACAAGTAGACATAAAAGGCCGAGGTTGAGCTGAGCTGCTTTATAACCTAAACTTTTACAATCTAACTTATATGCTAACTACGATATAATTGATAGTGAAAGCTAACTAGCTTAAAAGAAGAAAAAAAAACAAACAGAAATAATATTATACAATCGTAAATTATAAATTACGGGACTAAGAATACGCGACCATCATATATAAATCGTCGATGAGTAGCTTTCTCGCATGTAACAGGTTGTCAACGGATTCAGGGCTCCATCCGCAATTTTTCATACATTTTATTTTTCACAGATGAAGCTCTATAAATAATCAATCGGATCTATAAGATCGTTTAACGAACGAGGAACTAAGCATGAAAAAGTAGCTTTCGCCTTTGCAGTGCGGGCCGAAGGGTCCAAAAATTTTTCGGTGGATTTTGTGACAAGAGATTTTCTCGACCGATTGACCACACCCGTGACCACAGTTTGAACGCGAGAACGTAAAGATGCAATCTCTATTGTTAGTTCATTTTCAGCCAACCAGATTCTCCAAAAGCGGGGGAGACATGGTCAAATTTTCTTATGCCGAACGCGAATCTTAAGCAGGAGTTTTGCACTCTCTGAATCCTCGCTCTCAGCGACGTACTCAGTAAAGGCCCAAAGCTCGTATAAGAATAATCAAAGAGAGATAAGATTAGCGACTCGCAAAATAGCAGTTTCGTACTAGTAGGGAGAGCACGACGAAATGGAAACAATTTTCGTAGACGTATGTATGCGGCATTGGTCTTTTTAGTTACTTGCTCTTCAAAGACCCAATTCGACTGCATTATAAGACCAAGGTTTTTCGACTGCGAGACAATGGAAAGCTGAAAATCATCTGTCAAGAAATTAGGGAGAAGATCACAATCTAAACTGCGTGTTATTAGAATGACAGATTTAGTCGGATTAATGACCAGCGCACGATCTTTCGCCCAGACAACGGTATGATCTAAGACCGCGTTTAAAATGGCTGTTCCCTCATTAAGGTCTTCCCGCTTACATCGGATGTACACCACTGTATCATCTGCAAACATGTGTATGGTTATTTTAATTCTGCCCTCGGAGATCACTAGTAAGCTACGCAAAAATTCCTTTACAAAGTCAAGAAGATCATTTGTATACACAGAAAACAGGGTAGGGATACTCACCGCCCCCTAAGTGACTCCCCTATTCACTGCTTTGCGTGGAGACATGAGGGTACACTGAGAGCTTGATACTGCGACTCGCTGACTTCTATTAGAGTGAACCTCTGTAAACCAAGCAAGTGATGTCCCCCTTATTCCTATGGATTCTAATTTTTTCAAAAGCAACCCATGATCAAGGGTCTCGAGGGCATGAGATAAGTCCAGCAAGGCCAGCAGGGTTACCTCTGCACAATCCAAGGACTTACCTATCTTATCCGAGACGTGAAAAAGAGTTGTTGCAGCCGAAAACTTCTTCCTAAACCCCGATTTATTAGGGGGGTAATACTTTGTTTTTGTCAATGAAGGGTGTTAACTGCTGAAGACAGATTTTCTCTAATACCTTCGAAAGGTAAGGCAGTATAGTTATTGGGCGCAAGTCACCAAATGATTTTAGACTATCGCATTTAG
>JAUELO010044934.1:0-10249 GCA_032357855.1 Amphibolips quercusostensackenii | reverse complement strand
GACCGATTTAACTGAAATTTTTGGAGAGTCTTCTTTATAGACTTCTCTATATCTGGAACTATCCTCATCCCCAAATTTCAATTTTTACTTTTTTTTAAAAAATTCGAAAGTCAAAAATAGTGATACAAAAATTTTTTTTTTCTGGGCAGTCGCTATTTTGTGAAAAAAAATTTTCAACTTTTCCGTAGTTCCAGACATTGCGACATTACTCTAGAATTATAATATTTTTTTTTTCGGATTGCTAGGAGGGTTGCAATCGTGGGTATCGTCACGTGCCAATTTTTTGAGACCACCCACTTCGTCAGCTGCTAATTTTTTGAATTTTTAACTATTTATATTTTTTTCTGTATTCTTGTCATGTTATTAAATAACTTATGATAAAACGGATGGTTAAAATATTGATTGCCTTTTTTACGGCACTTCAAAAATTACCTAAAATTCATGCCTCTACACCAGAATACCCCCTTAATGGACAAACCACACCAGCTAAAGAAAAATAAACAGGAAAATATGGCTCACCAAAAAAAGAGCTTCAAATAAATTGAAAATCATTTTTTGATAGGATGCCCAGTTTCTGTTTTAATCATAAAAAATAACATTAAAATACAAAAATTAAATTTTTGAAAAAACGACACAAGCTACTGGAAAAAAAAATTCTGCACCTAAAACACTTTTTTATAGGATGCGTAGCTTTGGTTTCAATCGTAAAAAATAACATTAAAAATAAAAATTCAAAATTTGTGAAAAAGCGACAAGAGGTACGAAAAAAAATTGAAGACACAAGTTGCTTACCCAAATAAGAAATAACATTAATAATAAAAAATTAAATTTTTGGACAAACCACACAAGATACGAAAAAAATTTCAAGACAAAAGTTGTTAAGCCGGAAAAGAGCTACAAATATGTTTTCAACATTCAACTGTGTGGGTAAAAGTTAAACTACTTTGTTGAATTCTTTTTTTAATAAAGGTTAATCTCTTTGGCTGAAAATTTAATTATGTGTTGAAAAATTAATTTTTTTTCACTAAAATTTATTTTTTTAGGTTAAAAATTTAATTTTTATGCAGAAAATTTGTCTTTTGGCTTAAAGGTTCAACAATTTATCTACACTTTTTTTGTAATGCCTGGAAAATCTTTATTTGTTCAAAATTTGTCTTTTTCGTTTTAAAATTCTTTTTTTTTTAATTATGATTTTTTGCGATTTTCAACAATTGTTTTTAATACATAAAAGACTACTTTCTACTACTAATTAGATTTTCACGTGAATTTTTTAAACAATTTATTATTATTTTAGGAATTTTCTCTTAGGATAAAATTAGGAAGTCGCGATTTTGACGAATTCTTCTACTAATTTTCACCTTTTCAGTTAAAATAAGGCAATAATTAAGCAAATTCAACCAAATTATTTATTAACACAAATTATTATTGTTTATGGAAAACACCTGTTCGATTAATAAATAAATCTAATCAATGCTAGATAGTTGCGTTTTTTCTGAAATTTTTATTTTTTTAACCTTTTTCATATAACGTAAAGCAATAATTAAAATTGATAAAAACTTAATTATTTTAACAATTGACTATTATTTGAAATAATGTTATTTTTAGATAATGCTAATAAATTGAAATTTTCTTTAAATTTTCTACTTTTTTGCACTTTTCCATCAGAACAAGGTGATAATTAAGGCAATTAAACAATTATTATTATTAAAGCAAACTATTACTTTCTATAACTATATTATTTTAGATAATTGCTGGAAACTTGCGATTTTTTCTGAAATTTTTCAACTATACTTAGACTTTTTAGTTATCAGCAAGTAATGAATAAACATTAGCGAGAGTGATAGTTTGAACTATCTCTTTCTTTTTTGCAAATGTATTTTTCTAAAATGTAACACATATTTCAAATATTCTGAAAATTTTTTATATGAAAAAGAAACGTTGAAAATTATAGAAAAACCTGCAACTTTCTAGCATTACTCTGAGAGAAGGTAGTTATAAACCATATTACATTATTTAAAAAATTATGTTTGTTTATTTACATTTTTTATTATCTTACTAAGTAAAACATGGACAAAAAGCTTAAAATTTTATAAAAAACGCTACAATTTAGCATTAATATAGGAGAAGATAGTTATAAATGATAACAATAATATGTTTGAACAATCATATTTTTTTAAATTGCAATAATTTTTGTTTCGCTACAAGAAAAAACTAACACAAATTAAAAATTTTCATTAAAAAACTATAACATTCTACAATTATTTTAAGAGGATATTATTTAAAATAATTATAAATTATTTAAAAAATTGTGTTTGTGAGCTTGAATTAATTTCAACCTCACTTTAATTAAAAACCGGACCAACAGTGGAAATTTGAGAAACGACTGCAACTTTCTAGCTTTGTTCTAAGAAAATATAATGATTATTAATAATGTACTGTTTAAACAATTATTTATGTAAAATTCAATTGACTTTTGCCTTAACCCAACCGAAAAGTTGAAAATTATTTTAAAAATTTGGAATAAACCGTGACTTTCTAACTCTTTTGCAAGAGAATATTATTATAAATAATAAAAAATTGTTTAAAAAATTATTTCTGTTGAATCTTAGGTATTATTAAAATCAAAAATGTTTTGCTGTCTATAATAAACAAAAAAATTAAGGCAAATTATAATTTGAAGGATAATTTAATTTTTAATACAAAATAAAAATTACGAACGACTTTTTTTAATTGTCTTTATTTATTTGCGTTAAGCTTATATAATTAAAAATTTCCTAGGTTTTTCAAGAAAATTCAAAAATATTTGTAAAGATTTCGGATATGTCGTAAAAATGTATCTAGAAAATGTAAAAGAAATTCTTTTTCATTTTAGAGGATTTTATAAAATTGTAGACAAAATTTGAGTAGTTTAAAAGATATTTAAGACTTCTTGCTGTTTGGAAAAAATTCAAGAATATTTGATAAATGTTCGGCAACCTTTAAAAGTCCTAAAATATTTCTAATCTCTTTGAAATTCTTAAAATGCTTAAATGTCTTTTTGAATGACTCAAGTTATTCCTAAAATTGTTTTGCAATCTTCTGGATTCGTTTCTGACAATTATGGAAATGTTTTTTAATCTTTTCGAATGTTCTCTTAAAATTAATTTTTTAAAATAAAGAATCACTTTAAATATTCTCAGAAATCTTAAGAACATTTTTTTAATCATTTTGAGACCTTTCAAATTTTTGTATTAAATTTCCAAATTTTATTTTGAAACCTTGAAAAATATACAGTATAAGTTTTTCACATTTCTTATTATTTTTGAAATGTTAACAAAACTTCTGAATATCTTAAAAAATCATTTAAATTTGCTTAAAATTATGAAAAAATCTGCAAAATTAAAAAAATTGCCCTAGATTTTTCAGATTCTCTTTTGATTATTTTGGAAATCTTTTGGAATATTTTAAAATATTTTTAAATAATTTCAGAAGATATTTAGGACTTTTTTATTGTTGGAAAGAATTAAAAATTTTTTCATTAATTTTCGGAAATCTCCCAAAGTTTTTAAATATTTCAATCTCTTAAAAAATTCTCAAACTCCAAATATCTTTTCAACTGCTTTAAATTATAATTATTATTTTCTTAAAAATTGTCTTAAAACCTTTCGGATTCGTTTTTGAAAATTTTGGAAATCTTTTAGAATGTATCTTTCAACGTTTTAAAATATTTGTAATCTCTAAAAAAATTATAAATTTATAATATCTTTTTATCTGGTTCAAATCACAATTATAATGATTTATAAAATTGTCCTGAAATCTTCCTGATTTATTTCTGACAATTTTTGAAATCTTTTGAAATTTTCTAAAATGTTAATTAAATTAATTTTTAATATATTATTATTTTAAGTTCATTATTAATATTTATTTTATTTATCATTCAAAATTTAATTTTATAATTTATTTGATTGATTACTATTTTATTAGTTTCTTAATATATTAATATTAATAGTATTAATCAAATTAATTTTTAAATATATATCTTATTCTAAAAATCTTTAAAAATTTTGCACGAAATCTTAAAAAATCTACGTTTTGTTTTTCATTCGTTGAAATGTTTTTATGTTTAAAATTAGTTTTGTATCTTTTCACAGCTTTTAAATATCTTTTGAATTTATTCAGATTTTTCGTAAATTTTATAATCTTGCAAAATAGAGAAATGTTGCTTTTAAATCTTCTACATTCTTTTCCGAAATTTAACAAAATTATTCATATATTTTTTTCAAATCTTGCGAATATTCTTTCAAATCTTAAAACAAACTCTGTGTAATAAAAAATTATTTCTATTTTCCCAAAAATCTTTTTAAAAAAATATTTTCTCTTTAAACCTTTAACAATTTTTTTAAAGCTTCTACATTTTTTACTTTAAAATCTTTTTTATTCTTTTTTGAAACCTGAAGAAATCATTAAACAAATTTTAAATATTTGCAATATTTTCTTAAAGGTAATATTTTAAAATAACAAACACTTGCATTTTCTCTGGAATCTTAAAAATCTATTTTATTGTCATAAAACCTTTCAAAATCTTTACAGAAGTTTCAAATTTTATTTCAGAATATTGCAAAATCTTTGTTTTGTTTACATGTTCAAGAATCTTCTAAAATTTTAAATTATTTTAAAGTCTTATTGAAACTTCTTAAACTTTTAAATATGTACAGAAATAATTAAAAATTTTTGTACAATTTTTTTAAATCCTGCAAAATTTAAGAAATTTTTCTCAAAATATTTCATGTTTTTTTCACATATTTTAAAATCCTTAAATGTTCAAGTAAATCATTAAAATTAAAACTAAGGAAGATTTCAAAACATTCCAAAAGATTTCCCAAATTGACAAGAAAAAACAAAAAATTTTAAAGCATTTTTTGATGTTTTGCAAAATTTTTTCACAATTCACATTTTTAAAAAAACATCTAGAAAGATTTTTAAACATTTTACAATTCTTCCAAAACTGTCAAAAAAGAATTTGGAAGCTTTTGAAGCATTTCTTTATTTAGCAGAATATTTTACAATTTCAGGAAAAATTCGAAACATTCTAAAAGATATTTAAAGTTTTTTAAAATTTGAACAGATTTAAAAAAAAAACCTTAAAAAATGTAGATTTTTTAAGATTTAAAATAAAAGTTTTGAAGTTTTTTTCAAGATTTTGAAAGGTTTCAAAATAATGAAATTTTTTCCCTTAATTTCTGGTAATATTCAAAGTTATTCCTTGTCATAAAATACTAATTTAAAGGGAACACCTAAAGCTGTTCATTAACATTTTTAAAAAATTCCAAAATTTTCAAAAAAGAATCTGGAAGCTTTCAAAGCATTGTTTTTTATCAAGCAGAAGCTTTTGAAAAATTTCGAAATTAATTAAAAATTTGAACAGATTTTAAAAAACTTAAAACAAAATTTAGATTTTTTAAGACTTAAAAGTAACATCTTTAGGATTTTCTTAAAGATTTTATAAGGTTATAAGATAATAAAATTTTTTTCTCCAAAATCATGGGAATATTCAAAGTCATTTCTTGTTATAAAAAATAAGTTTTAAGGTAAGAGCTAAAATGATTTTCAAACATTTTAAAAGATTTACAAAATTGTTGAATCAGAATCTGGAAGATTTTAAGGATTTTTTTTCAATATTGCAGAACTAAAAAAAAAACAAGTAATAATAGAACTAAATGTAAATTTATAAAGATTTAGAGAAAAAAGATTTGAAGCTTTTTAAGAAGTGTGAAAAGCTTCAAGAAAATAAAAAACTTTTCTCAAGATGCTCATGATTTTTAAACATTACAAACTGCTTCCCATATTGTCAGAAACTAATCCAGAAGATTTAAAAAAAAATTATGAATAATTTGAGTCAGTTCAAAAAATATCAAAAATTACTGAATATCTTTTAAACTGACTGATTTTGCTGGGAAAATTTTTTTAAGTTATTATTTACTACATTAATTTTAAGACAATATTTGAAAAGATTTGAAAATATTATAAACGATTTTTTAAAATAATCAAAACAGAATCAGAAAAATTTGAAGGTATTTTCTTCATTTTGCAGAATTTTTTTAGAATTGTAGGAAAAATTTTAATCATTTTAAAAGATATTTAAAATTTTCTGGAAAATTTCAAAAATAATGAAAAATTTCTTCAAGTTTTTCGAAATACTTTTATAGTGATTTTTCATGAAAAAAATTAATTTGAAGAAAATATTTAAGAAGAATATGGAACATTACAAAAGATTTCCAAAATTAACAAAAATAAATCTGGAAGATTTTAAAACAATTTAAGGAATACCTTAAGTCAGTTAAAAAGATATTTTGGAATTTTTAGAATTTTTAAGGATTAAAAATATTTAAAGTTTTAGGTACCTTCCAAACTACTCGATTTTCTTTACAATTTCGTAAAGTCTTCTAAACTTACAAAAAATTTCCTAGACTTTTTCTAGATATCTGAAATCTTCAAAAATATTTTTGAATTTTCTCGAGAAACTTTGAAAACTTATATTTATATAACCTTAAAGCAAATCAACAAAGAAAATTAAAAATAGCTGTTTGAAAATTTTACCTTGTATTAAAAATTAATTTTTTCTTCAAATCATAATTTTTCTAAAATTGCTTTTGTTTCTGGACTTATGAGTGCGAGATTTTCGTTTCACCTATTTTTCTCAGATAGAATGACTATGAAAAATGTTATCAAGTCGGAAAAAAGTCTAGATTTTTTTTCCTACAATATTTATTCTATTTATGTATTTATTCATGTTTAATTAATAATTTGTGAAATTTATAAATTTATAAAATTTATAATTTATAAAATCATAAAGATTTGGAAGTTATTGCTCAACAGTGGAAAAATGAAAAACAATTTTCACAATTCGTCTATTTTACCTTACTTTATTCGTTATGCAAATAATGTCGTTCAGTCGAGTGTACTAAAATAATGATACGTACTTTGATAAAACTAATCATAGGAAATCACCAATCTGACACCTTGTGACTTTCAAGACGACATTTACATATTAAAACAAGGTTATCAAAAATTTCTTTAACTGAAAGAAATAGATGAAAATTTTAAAATTTTAATAAACTGCAGGGTTTCCTAATATACACAAATATATAAGGAACGACTGCAAAATTCCAAAAAGTAAAATTGCCGACACTGTTAATTCCAAAATGGGAAATTCCAGAATAAAAGAAATTACCGAATAATGAAATTCTCTTATTGGAAAATTCACGAATGATAGAGGGACACCTAAATAATTCCGAAAAATAAAATTCCCGACATTGTAAAATTCCTGAATCGGAAAATCCCGGAATAAAAACATTTCCGAATAATGAAATTCTCGATTTGGAAAATTCCCTAATAATAGGGACGTCTGAAAAATCCCGAAAAATTCAATCCCCGACAATGTACAATTGCCGAATTGGAAAATTACCGAATAATGAAAATTTCCGCTTAATAAAACTTACGAATTATATAATTCCCGACTTGGGGAATTCCAGAATAATAGAGGGACTAACGATCAATCCTAAAAAAATAAAAATCTCGAATTTATAAATATCCCGAATTAAAAATTCCCGAGTATAAACATTCCCGAATAATAAAATTCTCGAATTAGAAAATCTTCTGCTAATAGGGACGTCTGAAAAATCCCAAAAAATTAAATCCCCAAAACTGCAAAATTGTCGAATTGGAAAATTAACGAATAATAAAATTCCCGAATAATAAAACTTACGAATTATCAAATTCCTGAATTTGAAAATTTATGAATAATGAAATTCCCAAATAGTTTATGATATTACCGAATGAGAAAATTGCCAAATTAAAAAATTTCATCATACTGACAGTGTATAATACAAGCGAATTTGAAAATTCCTGAATAATAAAATTCCCATTCAATAAAATCTTCTACAGAATATTGCTGAATTATAAAAACTGGAAATTCCCGCATTGAAAAATTGAAAAAATTATTTTCTAATAAAGATAATTTATTTATTTAAAACACAATAAACAAATATTTGTCCAAAAAATGATTTTTAATGCTAAGATTCAAAAATTGTTGTTTAAGTGTCAAATAACAATATTTGAAAAAATTTTAATCATTGTTATTTTAAATTCAAACAAAAATTTTGGAAATTTTTAACATTAGAAATAAAATTTTTAATAAAAATATTTGATTATTTTGCTTATAATAAATAAATCAAATTTATTTGGGAAAATTTTTCAATTGTTTAAATTTAGGAATTTTCTGTTGTTAATTTTAATAATCAGTAATTTTTCAGCTCGGAAATATTATAAACTGTTCGGGAATCTTATTATTGGTAAATTTTATCATTCAAAAATATTATTATTTGAGAATTTTCTAGTTCGGCAGTTTCACAGTGTCCCTAATTATAAAATTCCTGAATTGGGAAATTCGGAATTTTTTAGTCATCCTATAATAAAATTCACGAATAATAAGATGATTGAGTTATAAAATTCTGGAATGATAGAATTCCTAAACTGTTTCTAATATTGCCGCATATAAAAATTTTCAAATGATGAAATTCCCGACAGTTTATTATGTTACCGAATTGAAAAATTCCCGACACAAAATTGCCAAATTATAAAATATCCGAACTAAAAAATGTTCGAAGTGTAAAATTTCCGAATATAAACAATCAATTTTTTTATTAATGCTAATTTACTGAAAATATAATAATTAATTATTTGAAAAAAAACAAAGATTATTTTTAATTTTTAATGTTTTCAAATTATTGCTTGAATTTAAAATAACAATAATTGAACAAAAAATTATCCAGAATGATTTATTGTTTTCAATTATTGTTTTTTAAAATTAAAAAAATTATAATTTCAGAAACTTCAAACATTAAAAATAATAATTCGGTAATAATATAAATCATTCGGAAATTTTATAAAATTTTCCAATTGGGGAATCTTATCGTTCAGAAATTTCATTATTTGGGAATTTCACAGTCTAGAAAATTTTATTTTTCGGGATTTTTCAGTCGTCCCTTTATTATTTGTGAATTTTTTAATTCAAGAATTATTATTTGATTTTAAAATAACAATTATTAAAAAAAAGTTTATTCAGAAACATACATTATTTTCAATTATCATTATTTTACATTCAATCAATAAGTTTAGAAACTTTGAACATTGAAAATATTTTTTTCTTTTCTGGAAAATCTTTTATTATTGTATTTGTAATAAATGAACAATATTTCCGAAAAAATAAATATTTAAATTCAGGAATATTATATTAGAGGAATTTTCTAGTTCAGATATTTCATAATTCGGCAATTTTCTGTCGAGAAGTTCATTACGCGGGAATTTTTCAATTCAGTAATATTATAAGCCGTTTAAGAATTTTATCATTTCTGTAATTTCCCAATTCGGGAATTTTATTATTCGAGAATTTCACAGTGTAGGAAATTTCATTTAATATTTTATTTAGGAATTTTATCACGCGCGAATTTTCAAATTCACTAATATTATGAAAGTTGTGTATGCAAAGCCGATACCGGTGAAAAAAAATTGTCGGCACCGGTTGAGAAAAATTTCCGTTACTGACAATTTTTGTACCAGTTTTTATAAAAAGCATATTCTGGGGATAAAGCTTAGACTACCGGCAAAAATATTGAAAAATTAATTTTTCTCCCATGTGTTTAATGCTACTATTCTATCCTCAATATCGGACATCTTGCTAGTTGACTAAAAAACATTGGAAAATGTCAGGGATAAAACTAAACTTATTTCTGTGACAAATTACAGAAGACAAGTCAGAGAGCTGCAGGGATAGGGGTTCGACCAACACCATTTCTGTGACCACTCACAGGGGTGTCTTCCCGCCTCCACGAAGTGTTGGAAAGGGGTGGGGGCAAGACGAACATTGTTTCTGTGACCAATCACAGCGGTGCCTTTCTGCCCTAACGAAGTTTTGGAAAGAAGTAGGGGTTTAAACAAAATTATTTGTGTGACCAGTCCGAGGGGTGCCTTCTCGTGCCCAAATAATGCTAGAAAGGAATAAAGGTTTAATCAACATTATTTCTGTGACCAGTCGCAGAGGCACCATCCATTAATTTCATGAATTTCATAAATTCCGTAAATTCCTTGAATTACGTAAATTCCCCAAATGTCGTGAATTCCAAGATTTCCAATAATTTCATGAATTCCGTGAATTTTACGAATTCGCTGAATTCCATGAATTCCATGAAATATGTGAATTCCATGAATTTCC
>JAUELO010044926.1:0-10249 GCA_032357855.1 Amphibolips quercusostensackenii | reverse complement strand
TATAATGAATTCATTCATGCAAAAGAATTCCGAATAATGAAAGACTTCAAGAAATTTCGCAAATTCTTTTAATATTATGAATTTCAGAAATACAAGTTATTAGAAAAATTAAAAAAATTTAAATAATCCTTGGGACCCAGAGAATTTGCTGAATTTTGGGAGTTCTGGCGATTTCAAAAATGCATGGAATTCAGAAAATTCATAGAATTTAGAGAATTCATGGAATTCAGAGAGTTTATAGAATTCAGAGAAATCAGGAAAATCAGAGAATTCAGGAAATGGAAAAAAATGTAATAAATTCTGACCATTTCGAGAATTGTAGGAATTCAGGAAATTCAGAGAATTCGCAGGATGAAAAGAATTTGGGAAATATTAAAGAATTCAGAGAATTTAGAAAATTCTGAGATTCGGGCGATTCGAAGACTTCAGGGAATTCAGAGATTTTAGGGAACTCCGAGAATTCAGAGAATGAAAGGAATTTAGGGAATCCATTAAATCAATTAAATTTAAGGAATTTTAGAAATTTATTAATTTAGAGAATTGGGGGTATTCAAGAAATTTCGGAAATTAATAGGATTCAGAGAATATAAGGGAATTTATAGCAATCAAGAAAATTTAGAGAATTCAAAGAAATTCAAAGAATTCAAGAGAATTCAGAGAATTCAAGGAATTTAGAGAATTCAAAGAACTAAGAGAATTCAAAG
Organism: Amphibolips quercusostensackenii; assembly: GCA_032357855.1. Taxonomy (NCBI): domain Eukaryota; kingdom Metazoa; phylum Arthropoda; class Insecta; order Hymenoptera; family Cynipidae; genus Amphibolips; species Amphibolips quercusostensackenii. Next base: position 9,545 of record JAUELO010044926.1, on the reverse strand, counting down.
GAATTCAGAGAATATGAGGAAGATTCCTATAATTCGAGAAATTAAGGAAATTCACAGAATGGAAAAAAATTCAGCGGAGAAAAGAAAATTTAGAGGATTTAGTGAATTCAGCAAATTCATAGAATTCAGAGAATCTAGAGAATTCAAAAAATTTAAGATATTCAGAGATTTCAGGAAATTCAGTAAATTTAGAGAACGCCAAGAATTCAAAGAATTAAGAAAATTTAAGGGAGTTTTGAAATTTATGGAATTCAGAGAATTTAAGGAAATTTAAAGAATTCAAGTGAATGTATAGAATTCAAGGAATTTCATAAATTCAGGAAATTTGAAGAATTTTAAAAAATTTTTAAATTTTAGGGATCTAGAAAATTGGCAGAATTATAGTAATTATGTAAGTTCAAAGAATTCATAGAATTGAGAGAATTACAAAAATTCAGAGAATTTAGGAAATAAACAAAACTTAGGGAATGTAGAAAATTTAGGTAATCCAGAGAATTTAAGAAATTAAAAGTATTTCGAGAATTAATAGAATTCAGGAAATTTAGAGACTTTAGGGAATTAAGAGAATTATAGGAATTCGAAGAATTTCAGAAATTTAGAGAATTCGAGGAATTCCAGGAATTTCGAGAAATTGGGAAATTAATAAAATTGAAAAAATTCCGACAATTCAAAGAATTGAGAGAATTCACGGAATGGAGAGAATTCAGAGAGTTAAGAGTACTTAGGGAATTCACGAAGGTCAGGGAAGTCAGGGAATTTGGAGAATTTAGAGAAATCACAGAATTTATGGAATTTAAAGAATTTAAGAAATTCATGAAACTCAGAGAATTCAAGGAATTGACGGAATTCAGAAAATTCAGGGAATTTTTGAAATTCATGGAATTCAGATAATTGATAGGGATTCATAGAATTCAAAGAATTTCATAAATTTAAAAATTCAAAGAATTTAAAGAATTCATAATATTCAGGAATTTGGTAGAAGTCAAAAAAATCCAGAGAATTACAAAAATTTCGTGAGTTTAGAATATTATGTTAAAAGAATCCAGGTAATTCAGAATACTTAAGGAATTCAGAGAATTAAGGGAATTGGGAGAGTTGAGAGAATTTAGGGAAGTCAGAGAATCAAGGAAATTTACGAAATTTAGAGAATTTCGACAAATTAAAGAATTTAAAGAATTAAGGAATTGAATTTAGGGAACGAAGAGAATTCAGAGATTTTGTGGAATTTAGAAAATTAATAGAATCTCAAGAAATTTTGATTATTTAGAGAATGCCGAGTAATCAGAAAATTTGGAGAATTCAGAAAATTGATGAAATTCAGGAAATTTAAAGAATTAAGAGAATTTGAACAAATTCAGAAAATTGAAGAAATACAGAGTTTTCAGGAAATTTAGAAAATTTAGGGAATTCAAGAAGTTTAGAGAAATCAGGGAATTCAGAAAATTCAGAGAATTCAGAGAAATTGCAGGATTCATGGAATTTATAAAAATTCAAAAATTTCATAAATTCAAGGAATTAAAAGAATCTGAAAAATTTAAAATATTTAGGAATTTCGTAGAAGTCAAAAAAATTCAGAGAATTAAAAAAATTTTGTGAGTTCAGAATATTATGTTACAAGAATTCAGGTAATTCAGAATACTCAAGCAATTTAGAGAATTAAGGGAATTAAGAGATTTAAGAGAATTTAGGGAAGTCAGAGAATTAAGGAAATTTACGAAATTTAGAGAATTTCGACAAATTAAAAAATTTAAAGAATGAAGGAATTGAATTCAGGGAACGAAGAGAATTCAGAGATTTGGGAGAATTCAGAACATTGGTAGAATTTCAAGAAATTTAGATTATTCAGGGAAATGCCAAGTATTCAGAAAATTTGGGGAATTCAGAGAATTAATAGAACTCAGGGAATTTAGAGAATTGAGAGAATTTGAGAAAATTTAGAAAATTCAAGAAATACAGAGTTTTCAGGAAATTTAGATAATTTAGGGAATTCAAAAAGCTTAGAGAAGTCAGGGAATTCAAAAAATTTAGAGAATTCAAAGAAATCGCAGGATTCATAGAATTTATGAAATTCAAGAATTTTATAAATTCAAGGAATTCAAAGAATTTTAATAATTTAAGAAATTCATAGAATTTTAATAATTTAGAATATTTAGGGATTTCCTAGAAGTCAAATAACTCAAAGAATTATAAAAATTTCCTTAATTCAGAATATTATATTACAAGAATTCAGGTAACTTGGAAAACTCAAGAAATTTCAAGAATTAAGGAAATGAATTTAGGGAAGAAAGAGGAATCAGGGAATGTAGTGAGCTTAGAGAATTCAGAGAATTCGAAAATTCTGGTAATTCAGAAAATCAGGGCATTTCAAAGAATTCAAGGAATTCAAAGAATTATTTGAATTCTGAGAATTATCAGAATTTTGAGAATTATTAGAATTCTGAAAATTATTAGAATTCTGAGAATTTAGGGAATTATAAGAATTTAGGGAATTCCGGAAATTCAAAAAATCCAGAAAAGTAAGGAAATTTAGGAAATGTTAGAAGTTCATAATATTCACAGAATTTAGGGGTATTCATAGAGCTTTTAATTTATTAAATTCATTAAATTTAAATAATTCAAAAATTTTAAGAATTTAGAATATGCAGGGATTTCGTAGAAGTCAAGGAATTCAGACAATCGTGAATATTTAAGTAATTTAGAAAATTAATGGTATTAAATGAATTAAAGGATTTCAGGGTATTAAACGAACTTCAGACATTTCAGAGCATTTGCTATTTGAAAGAATTCAGAAAATATAAAAAATTTCATGAATTTAGAACATTTTAAGAATTTAGGTAATTTAGAATATTCAAGAAATTTAGAGGATTCAGGGAGTTGAGTGAATTAAAAGATGTCATAGAATGAAGGGAATTTATGAAATTTAAAGAATTTCAAATTTAGAGAATTTCAGAGAATTGAGGATATTCAGAGTATTGAGAGAATTTAGAGAATTATGTGAATTCAAAGAATTTAGGGAATTCATAAAGTTTAGAAAAAATTCTGAGAATACAGAGAATTAAGGCGTTTTAGAGAATTCAATGAATTGAAGGATTTCAGGAAATTCAGCTAATTCGAGAGATTCCAGAGCATTTGGTATTAGTAGAAATTCAGAGAATATAAAAAGTTTTGAAAATTTAAAACATCAAAAGAATTTTAGTAATTAAAAATATTTAAGGAATTTAGAGAATGAAGAGAATATAAAAAATTCCGAGAATTTTGCCAATTTAAGGTAGTCAGGGAATTCAGAGAATTTACGGAATGAAGAGAATTCAGGGAATAAAGAGAATTTCAGAAGTTCAAAGAATTCAGTGAATTAACGTAGTTCAGGAAATTGAAAGAATGCAGGAAATTAGGAAAATTTTAAGGAAGTCAGATAATTTAGGGAATTCAGAGTATACAAGGAATTTAGGTAATTCAGATATTTCAGGGAATTCAGAGAATTTAGAGAATTTAGATAATTCAGAGTAATTAGATAATTCAGCCATCTGCTGTACGATTTTGAGAATTTAAAGTTGATCCCAAAAAAGGGGCATTACAGATTCAAGGGAGAATTCTGAAATCGATAAACCCTGCTAATAAATAACGTAAAGCAAAAATTTTAATTCTTTATTATTAAAATTTCTACATAAAATAAAAACATGATCAATCGGTGAATAAAAATTTCATTCAATTGTTTTACACAGCTTTCAAATTTATTTGAAAGTAAATAAGTTTTATATTCGCGTGGAATTAAATGCTACAACAAAATGTCTAAATTTATCTAAATTTATGTTAAACAAATCTTTCGTTTTTATTTATTAAGTAAATTAAATTTTGTACACATAATAAAATTATACAATTACCAATAGAATTGAATAAAAACGCTGAAGCAAGGAACAAAGTACAAACGATCTTCATTTTTCGAGTTTGAAATAAAAGTTTTGCGAAAGTTTAAAAGTATCCATGTAAATTTTCATCATACCTGGACAATTTTTTTTAATGTCTTATCTTTAAAACTCATAAATTAATGAGCCTATCTACAACTTAGCGTTAGCAATGTGTTGATTTTTAAAATTTTTTTATATTTATTGATTTAGTAGTTAAAATATAGATTGCGAAATATATCACTTAAAAAAAAAATTATTTTTAAGTTATATATAGTCCTCTAAAGACTGTTCAATATGATAAACTAAATATCTTTTTTTTATTATTAAAAAACTCTAAGGAATCTAAACCTTAGGATTTGAATTGCCATCCTTCAATAGATCCTACTTAGATGTTTTTTATGTTTTTAAACAAATTTTTTAACTTGATTCCTAAAAAATGCCTCACACTGATTTTGCTACCGTATTAGGAGCAGCAGGCCTCATTGTAAGAGGATTATGCCTGGCAGGAGGACGCCTGGCAGAAGGAGACCTGACATGAGAAGAACTGACACAAAGAGACCTGACATAAAGAGACCTGACTTATGGAGACCTGGCAGGAGAAGCCCTGACATAAGGAGACCTGCCATAAGAAGACCTGACATAGGGAGACCTGACATAAAGAGACCTGACATAAGGAGACCTGACATAGGAAGACCTACATCCGGCACAAACAAGAGACTCGGCCAAAGATGACTCGTTGTCGACTGAGCCCCATGGATCAATTTTGTATATAAGTAACTAAAAAACATTAAAAATTATCGAAAAATTAAAATTTAAGAACACATAATTGCTAAGGCAATAAGTCTAATAAGTTTGAGTTGCTTAACTACAAACTAATTTCCGTTAGGAGAAAGAAGCCTTATATGAGGTGCTACTACCGTATTAGGAGCAAAAGGCCTTTCAAGAGGAGCAGGCCTCATTATAGGAGGATTATGCCTAGCAGGAGGAGGCCTGGGAGGAGGAAGCTTGGCAGTAGAAGACCTGACATGAGGAGACCTGACACAAAGAGACCTGACATAAAAAGAACTGACATAAAGAGACCTGACATATGGAGACCTGGCAGAAGAAGCCCTAACATAAGGAGACCTGACATAAAAAAGACCTAACATAGGGAGAGCTGACATACAGAGACCTGACATAGGGATACCTACATCTGGCGCGAACATGAGACTCGGCAAAAGATGACTCGTTGTCGACTTAGCCCTATGCATCAATTTTATTTATTAGTGAATGAAATACATCAAAAATCATCTGAAAATCTAAATTTAAGAGCACATCAATGCTCAGTCAATGAGCCCTATAACTTTAAGTTCTTTAATTACAAATCCATATCCGTTAGAAGAAGGAAGCCTTATATGAAGAGCCACTGCCGTATTAGGAGCAGAAGGCTTTTTAGGAGAAGCACTTTTTATTATGAAGAGATTATTTCTGGCAGGCGGAGGTCTGGCAGGAGAAGACCTGGCAGATGGAGACATGACAGAAGAAGCTCTGGATCTGGAAGAAAGGAGAGACTAGGCGACAGAAGATTTGGTGTCGACTCAGTCTTATGCGTCAATTTTGTATATTGGTATCCGATAAGCATCGAAAATCATCGGAAAATCAAAATTTAACAACACATTCATGCTTAGGGTATAAACCTAATAAATTTAAGTTGTTTAATTACAAGTGCATATTCGTTAGAAGGAGGAAGCCTCATATGAGGAGCCACTACCGAATTAAGATCAGGAGGCCTTTCAGCAGAAGCAGTTTTTCATTATAAAAAGATTATGCCTAAAAAGAGGGAGCCTGGCAAGCGAAGGCCTGTCAGGAAGAGACACGTCAGGAGGAGGCCTGGCAGGAGGAGACCTGGCAGAAGGAGACCTGGCAGGAGGAGACCTGGCAGGAGGAGACCTGAATCTGGCACGAACAGGTCTGGGACGACGCCTTATGCGTCAATTTTATAAATTGATATCCGAAAAACATTAAAAATCTTTAGAAAATTGAAATTTAACAACACATTTATACTTAGCACCTTTTTTACGTAAAACAAAAATACGTCGATTAGGGTGAACAATAATATACAAAGAAAAAAAAATTTCCACAAGCGTCGTAAAAAACTTTTAGCTCCCGGAAGTATTAAAACTTAAGCGTAAAGTACCTAATTAATTAAAAATAAATATCTTTAAAAAATTGAGCCCTTTTCAGTTTAATATAGAAATATTCAGAAATTGCGCAAACAGCGCGTGTTTATTGGTTAGTAAAAATAAAAATATCAGTGTCACACGTTAAAATTTATATCTTTTACCATTATAAAATCAATTTCTCTATTACTTTTGACTATTACAAGAAAAAGTATGTCAAACGCTATGCGTCAGATACTTCTGTTTAATAGCGACTCTACTCATTTTTATGAAGGTAAAGTACATCAAACTCATAAACAGCGCACATATGCACATTATAGCTCATAAATTGTTTGCAGATTTACCATAGGGAATTTTATTTTAAAGCTTTGCATGCAATAAAAAAAATTGTGGCCAATAATTCCGAGACCAAGGGAAATAGTCATGAAGTAAGTTAATCGTTCAGTTAATTATTCAAAGTGCAAGAGAAAAGTAAAAACGCAGTGTTATTTTGAAAAATTAGCTTCAAAGTGACTAGCGTGAGACCTAATTAATGGCACGAGCAAACGCGGGCTGGTTGTTGACACAAGTGTGTGTACTTCGTGCTTAAATTAGCTTCGGAAAAATTATTGCCTTAATGGTCTGTTCAACATGCGCATCAGTTACTGGAAATTCGAAAATAAGAACGATACGTTTTGATTCTTAAAAGATTTTCATTAATTTAGAACAGGTTTCACATCGAGTACTTTAGAGATTGCGTAATCTTAAATTGAAAATGTACTAACTCTTTTAAGTAAAAAATTTGACTCAAGAATCTCGAATCTCGAAATTGAGTGATTTCAGATTAAAATTTTAAAAAAGAAAAATTGCAAAACTTTCAAAATTAAATATTTCACGATTAGAATTTTTAAAGAAATTGAAAATTAAATTAAATATTTTAAAGTGAAAGCCTTTGAAATTCTAGAAATGCAGATTTTTATCAATTAAAAAAATATGATTTTAGATAGAAATTACTCAGACAAATTTTTTCTTAAATCGAAAAATTAATTCACCTTTATTTTCACTGTTAAAAATAAAACAAAATTTCTACCATGAACCTTTGAAAGTGAATAAAAAAAAAGTTTAAAATAAAAAGTAATTTTAAATAGAAATCATTTAAAACTGAAAAAAATAATTGCTTTAGAAACGTGGAATTTAAACAAATATAAATTTCATTTGAAACTAAAAAAATTTTGATTGCGCAGAATTGTAATATTAAAACTTTTATTTACTTAAGCCTTTAAAAATTTTTATTTAAGTGAATTAAATTTTTTATAAATTTTTTTTCTAAATTGTGTTTAAAATGTCAAACATTTCAAATCATTTTTTAAACAAAAAAACCTTAATATTGAATGTCTGGTTTTAAAATTAATTCTGTATTTTATTTCAAAAGTTTTTTAAAAAATATTTTGAAATTGAAAACTTTTATAACAAAAGTCTTGACAATAATTTTTTATTTTAATTATTTTATATTTAAAATTTTGGTTTTCTAAATTTTTAAAAATTGTAAAGTATCAAACTAAAAGACTTAATAGTTGCACACTTTTTAGCCTTATGGATTTGTAACTAAACAATTTTATATTAAATGCCTCTAGAATAAGACCAAGACAGCGAAAATTTAAGAAAATAATTTTTGAAATTCAAGCCTTAAAAAAGAGCAGATTTTTAAACCAGTAATTGAATATTGAAGTTTTTTTATTGAAAGAATGTTTCAAGAAATTTGAAATTTTAAACTTAGTTTTAAAAAAATTATTTAATAATTGAATAATTTCTTTAATTTTTATTGGTTACAATTTTAGGACTCTAAATTTTCATAGTAAAAATTTATCTGATCAATTTTAATCTGAAGTCTTAATTTTTTTAACATAATAAAAATTTAGATTTTTTGAATTACAGAAGTTTTCATTTTGAAATATTCAATATAGTTTTTAATTTAAAATTGTCAAATTTTAATCTTTTCAAATTTGAAGTTATTAAAATTCAAAAGTTTTCACTTTTTAATTCTTCAATTTTGAATGCTTTTAATAAAAAAAAATAATTTTCATTTCTCTCGATTTTAACTCATCTATTTTGAAGATTCACTACTTTAAATGAAAATTTAACTGTTTTGGTGAAAATTAGTTTGCTTTTTTTGTTGTTAAAAATAAATTGTATAAAAATTTAACTATTTTATTTTTAATTTGAAACCAGTCTTATTTGTTGACAGATTATCCATATGGTTGAAAATTCATGTATTATTAAAAATTCTTCTCAAACCGTTACAAGTTAATGTTTTTGTTTGAAAATTTATCTTTTGGTTAAAAAATTATTTCTTTCGTTGGAAATTCAACTACTTTAAAAAAAACTTTTTTCTTAACTTGAAAATTTATCTTTTTCAGTTTAAAATTAATTTTTTTTTTGCAAAATTCTTCTTCTTGTTTACAAATTTATCTATTTTGATTAAAAAGTAACTTTCAAACTAGAAATTTCAGTGTAATATGCTAAAATTTTCTTTTAGAAAATGTTTTTTTTTATAATTGAAAATTCATCTTTTTCATAGAAAATTATTCTTCCAGTTTGAAAACTCATCTTTTTGGTTGAAAATTCACCTTTTTATTGAAAACTAATTTTTTTGTCTGAAAATTTCACTATTTTTTAAAAACGCCGTTTTACTTTTGCTTGAAAATTTATCTTTTTCCGTTAAAAATTTATCTTTTTTGGTTATGAATTCATTTTTGCTTTGAAAATTTAAGTTTTTCGGTAATTTTTTTTGTTTTGTTAAAATTAGCATTTTAAGTGAAAATTAAAGTATGTACTGCAATATTCAGTTTAAAAAATGTTTCTTTTTCAGTTAAAAATTTGTCTTTTTGATTGCAAATTATTCTTTTTGTTTAGAAATTAATTATTTTGGCTTGGAATTAATTTTGTTTTTGTTGATAATTTAACTGTTTTGTTAAAACTTCTTTTTTCAGTTCAAAATTTGCTTCTAACTAAAACTTAAACGATTCCATTTATTGGTTAAAAATTTATCATTTTTGATTAAAAATTCAACTATATGGTTGAAAATGTATGCATTTTGTTAAAACTTTGTCTTTTTTTGTTCAAATATTATTCTTTCTGCTTGAAAATGGATGAAAATTAACCGATTTTGTTGGAAAATTTTTTTCAAAATTAATTTCTCTGACTATCCCATTTTTTATTAAAAATTTATCTTTATTGTTAAACGTTTGTTTTTTTGTTAGAAATCAATTTTTTTAGTTGCAAATTAATTTTTCTTGGTAAAAATTTCGTCTTTCTGGTAGAAAATTATTTGTTTGACAATTCATCTTTATAGCTCAACATTCATTTGTTGGGTTTTTAGTTGAAAATTATTTGTATAGTGAAAATTTATCTATTCCATTTTAAGTTTAGAACAGGGATGGCCACGGAAGAGCTCTGGGAGCTAAAATCTGTCAACTCGTCAAACCCCACTCTTACCGTCTTT
>JAUELO010044902.1:0-10250 GCA_032357855.1 Amphibolips quercusostensackenii | reverse complement strand
TCTTTTTTGGAAGAAAATAAATTTTTTGGATAGAAACGCAATTTTTTATTTAAAAATTACACTGTTTTTGATATTGATTTAAGAATTTTCTTAAAAAATTGTCTTCTTTAGTTAAATACAACTGTTTTTATTTTGAATTCAATCTTTGTTGTTGAAATATCAAATATTACATGTTTTGTTAAAAAATTTATCTTTTAAGATTGAAAATTCATCTTTTTCATTGAAAGTTAAACTACTTTCTGAAAATTTCATTTTTTTTGTTGTTGAAGATCTATAATTTTAGTAGAAAGAGAGTTTTTTTTTGATAAAAATAATTTTTTAAACTCTAAATTAAAATATTTTAGCAAAAATACAACTAATTAGTTGCGAAATAGATTTTTTGTTAAAAATTTATATTCTCGAGTTAAAAATTCAATTGTTTTATAGAAAAATCGTCTTTTTGGCCCGAAAATTTCCTAGTTTGGTAGAAAAATTTAACTATTTGGTATACAATTAAACTGTTTTGTAGAATTTTTTTTTTATTTTTGAAAATTCATTCTCCCCGAAAAAAATTACACTACATATGTTGTTTAAAACATATGTTTTCTTGCATAAAAAAATTCGACTATTCAGCTCAAAATTTTCAGCAAAGAAAAAAATATACTAAAAGCCAATTAAATAAAATTTGGACGAAACATTTATTGTTAAAAATATTTAGTTAGAAATATATGTAATTTGTTAGATATTTGTATTTTTATGGTAGAAAATTTCACAGTTTGGTTTTAAATTTATGTATTTTTCTAAAATTCTTCTTTTTCGTAGGAAATTTAACTATTTGGTTAAAAACTTATTTATTATGTTGAATATTTATATTTTTTGGCAGAAGATTAATCTTCTTACTTGAAAATTAAACTAATTTTTGTTAAAAATTCGTCTTTTTTGTTCTAAGGTTAATTGTTTAAACTGAAAATTTAACTATTCGATTTTATTCATTTATTTCTTCAAGTAGAAAATTCAAATATTTGGTTAAAATAGTTGGTATTGATATAATTTGGTATTTTATCGAAAATTTGTGTTTTTAGTAGAAAATTAATCTTCTTGCTTCAAAATTTAAACATTTGGTAGAAAATATGTGCATTTTGTGACCAATTAGTATTGCTTAGTAGAAAATCATTTTTTTTGGTAAAAAATATAACTGTATAGTAAAATTAATCTGTTTTAGTTGAAGATTTAAATGCTTCGTTGAAAAATCAGCCATTTTTGGTTGTATTAAACTGTTTTTATTAAAAAATAAAATCTTTTTTCGTTTACCTATATATCATTGCATTCTTTAGATAAAATTAGTATTTTCATGTTTGAAAATTTAACTGTTGTGTGAAGAATTCGTTTGTTTGTCTTGGAAATTCAACAGTTTGGTAAAAAATTCAACTGTTTTGTGGAAAATTTATGTAATATGTTGGAAATTTATCCTTTTGGTTTAAAATTTATATATTTGTTTGCAAAATCAGCTGTTTTGTTAAAAGCTTATCTTTTCGACTTGAAAATTTATAATTTTGGACGGTCCCTAATCATCTGTTGAGACAATTAAATGAGCGAAAAAGTTTTAAAATATTTTTTATGAAAAAGTAAGAAGTCCGAGGCCTGCGATTTTACAGAATTTTGTTTGCTCTCCTGTAAAATTTTCATTCTCAAAACAGGAAGACAAAAGTTTCTTTTTTCTCGTTCTTAAGATCTATTAAAAAAAATAAGACTCGAGATTAATAATAGGGCAACCTGAAATTTGTTTGTGGTATTTTTGATCAAGTGAAAAAAACAGTATTAATAAAAACATATGCTTTTGCTACAACACTGCTATGATTCTTCAATCAATATGCTAATTGTTCCTTTATAAATCTTTTATTTTCCCATTTTTATTTCGTTACATTTATTTTCTATAGTTGGGACTAAACTGGTGTTTGCTTTTTTGTATAAGATGTTATTTTGTAAAAGGTTTTAATAGTTGTTTTGTAATCACTTTAATTTGCAGATACTGAAATATTACATTTGTCTGCTTTGTCAAAGATAAGATCTTTATGATTATTTTTGAATTATGTGACAATGTTCTCTTCAACACTTAACATTTTTGCTGAAATTTTTAATATTTGCAATTACATTATTAATTGGGATTTTATCTGTACTTTAAGAAATACCAAATTTATTGCCTAAAGCTAAGGTTTCAGCTACCTTATCTAGAATTTTTACGTTTGATAAATTTTCAAAATATTGTTTTACTCTTAATTCTATGTACCTATTTTCTTTCACTAAAAATCTTTATTTTTACAAATTAAATTTTTTGATATGCTCATCTCTTTTTAAAAATTCTCATTTATAAAGACTCCAATCTTGTGATCTAAAGAAACTGTTAATTGAGCTTTCAGTAATTTTTCTGTACAAATTTTAAATAATTAGAATAAGAACACAAATCTTTAATATTTACAAACTATATTATTGACTTCACAATTAGGAATTTTTTTCTGAAAATTTAATGTTTTGAGTTTTTTTATAAAAGTTTTGTAGTGTGCTGAAATAAGAGAATCTTCCTTCATCTTATGAGAAATGAACGTCGTTCGTTTAGATGGATTAACCTCCTTTGGGTATTTATCCAATTGCTGATATCTCGGCAAGTAAATTTTTATTTTGTGCCTTACCTCGTTATGGTCTTTCACGCTTCACTTATTGTTCGAAATAAAATAACCTCTGCGTAAATAAACTACCGTAAAAGTTATGTTTCTGCGTAGAATCACAACCGAAACTAGCAATCGTAAACGAAAGAGGGTTGCACTTTGTAGGAAGCAAATTCCGTCTCTTTTGCTCATTACTTAACCTGAAAGTAACATATCTCACCCCAACTAATAAAACTTTGCGCTTCGTTTAACACAGATAAAGTTTTCCCACTTGATGAACATAAAAGGGTTTGAGTGCAGAATACATTTTATGCCTAATACTATGTCATAAAAATACCTGAGTTTATAAGAAATAAGCAATATCTTTTATGTAATAAGATAGGGGCCATTTAACACTACATCAAGCTGCCTTTATAAAATGCCCTGCACAAAAATCAAAATTAAAATTCTATACAAAAATTCCCTGACTGGTTGTAAAAATTAGGTTTCTTCACTTAAAGCCTTTGTGTGAAATAATAATTCTTTTCGAAAATTCGCTTACCCAAATTTAAAAATATCATTTTTTAAGAAAATCCCCTGTCCCAAAGTAAAAGGTATATTGTTTTTACGGAAACACCCTGCGCTAAAGTAAATATTGTAACTCTTAACGTAGCTTTAAGTTCTAAATAAAACCTCAAATAAAATTATAATTCTCTACGAAATTTCCTGTTCGAAAGTCCAAAATATAATTCTTTACGACAATTCACTGTTCCAATTGTCAAAATTATATTTTTACTAGAACTTCCTATCCCAAACTCAAAATTATCATTTTTTACAAAAATTCCCTGTTCAAAACTGAAAATTACATTTCTTCAATAAAATACTATGTCCAAACTTAGAATTAATTTTTTTTTTCGAAAATTCCCTGTCTCAAAGTCGAAATCATAATTCTTTACTGAAAGTGATTTTTTTTGGTTAAAACTGCAAGTGTTTGGTAGAGAATAAATCTTTTTCAGATGTGAGTTTAAGGTTTTTGTAGAAAATTCGATTTTGTTGATTGACTGAAGAAGTTTGTTGATTTTAAGTAGTATATGTTTTGTTAAAATAATGTAATGTCTGAGAAACAGGACGACAATAATATGGAGTTTTTAGACCCGGATAAGATCATGTGTAATTATTATTATTATCATGTGTAATTAACAAGAAATGTTTTGATGTGAAGATGCTTATTAACTCCAAGCACACTCATAACTGCACAGGACGCAAAAAGCCGTATCACAAAGAATGTTAAGAGAAGATGCGGAAAAAGGAGGAAGGTACTTTGCTTTCCTGCTTTGGCTCCAGGGTGAATTCGCCCGCAAACTCCACGTGTAGTGTCAAGGACCCTGATGTGGTAGACTTTTTGTCCCTTAGAGAGTTGCATGACGAAAGATTAGACAGGTTGGAAGAAAAGAATAATATCAGAGGTCTAGCAGTTGACAAAGGTTATGCTGAAGTAAAAAATTCATTTAAACTCATCAAAAAAGATTTAAAGGTCATGAACCACAAGGTAAATAACACGGATACATGTATTTCTTCTTTAGAAGAAACACTGGATGCCGATGAAATAATAAACTTGGAACATATTGAAAAGCTAAATGCTGGACAGAGCAATTGTCCATCTTGTTTAAATTAAATGGAGGACAGACATAGAAGACAAAACAATTCTTGGAGTAGCTGATTTCGATAGAGGAAAACCTGTCACACTGAACAAAGCGAGTGAGTTTGAAAAATTTGATTAAAATTCTCAAATGTGTTGATTCTGAAACGAAATTGAAATTTATAGAACTAAGAGAAAATTGCAGAACGCACAAAAAAGCAGGAACATCAAAATTATTATGGAAACCGAAATAGATGCGAAAAGATTTCACAAGATATTCTCCCTTGCAATGAAGGGCAAGGATAAACAGAAACTGCTATCAGGAAATTGGTGCTACCCAGATCGAACCAAGATGCAGCAAGAGGAAATGAGAATGTTAACACTAGTACTGAAGGAGAGAGTGATGAAAGGAGAACCAGATTTTCGTATTGCATATCGACAGGGTGTTCCAATGATTATCAAACAAGTGAACAATGAGAAAGCGCTGTAGAGAAATCAGGACAACTGATCAGAAAAATATCAAGTATTTTAATACTAAACTAGACTATTATACGCGCATACATGCGCACGCCAACTTTAATATTAATCTTTATCATTTACCCAATTTTCAAATAATTATTTATTTGTTAAAAGTTTTTGACCACTGAATTCTTTTTAAAATTAGATTCTTAAATAATATACTCAGTGAATCCATGCAACGTAGAATTATTAAATTTATGATTACTATTATAAACAGTAAAAGGCGAGACATTATTTCAATATTTTAAGTGAACGAAATAACTAACGTAATAAATCCAGAAATAAATATCAATAATAATTAATATAATCATATATTTAAATACCAATAATATGTCGTTCAAGATTTATCCTGCAATTATAAAATAGACATATAAGAAAATTGATGGAATATATCTATAAAATAAATTATGATACCTAAAATACAAACGATACATCATTACCATATTTATAAGCAAAGCATCAAAATATATTAATAAATCATTAAAATATATTGTTTTTGCAATTTTAGTTTATGTAATTTAATATTGTGAAAAAACTTAATTTTTGTACAAGGACATTTGCGGGTACTTTCACGGCCCTTTTTGTAAATCAGGGCATTAACATACTACATCACCAAATCATTAAAACATTGACAGCTATAATTTGAACAAATATATTCTGATCTGATACACAGTTCACAATATAAAAACCATTAAACATCTATTTGTATTAGAGTGTTTTAATAATTATTACGTTATATTATTTAACTTTTATTTTTTAAAGTATGATTTATTAATAAATTTGTACACTAATTGAAAAAGTAAAAATTTCAGTCGGAAAATAAAAGCGTATCAAAATATACTGCTAAATAATCAAAACATATTTGCACATAATTCTAAAAATTAATTCAAACACTCATTTTGCGGCCATTATTGCAAATCAGTGCATCAAAAAAAATTCGCGAAATCATTAAAGCATTATTGATTTTAAAACAATAATGTAGATAAACAATGCATGTTATTCAACACATAAAATTAAAATTTTATCTTTATGCAGTTTAATATTGTAAAAAATAAATCAGTAATCAATTAATCAGTTTACGGCAAAAAAATAAATAAACAGTTATTTCTATTAAAACATCAAAATAATTTTCAACTTATTATATTTCAAAGATATTTGAATTATTATTAAAATTTTAAACTAATTATTAAAAAAATTAAAACATATTTACATGTTCTTTTGCAATCTGAATTTAGAGACTCATATTGAAAGAGCACAAACACTGTAAAAAGTTTTATAATTGTAAGAGAAATATGCTAAATATTAATGAAATTTGTATTATACGAATTACAGCCAATATTTAATTGCATAACCTTAAATAAAATGATCAGTCCATGTAACTTAACAGAGAAAAATTAAAATAAAATCTTTATGTAATTCAATATCGTGAAGCAAAAAAAATCAGTCAATATTTAATTAATCAGTTTATAACATAAAGAGCATTAAACAATTATTTTCATTAAAACATGCGAATAATTTCTGAATTAACTTTTTTTAAAGTTTTACTTCCATATCTAAAAGTCTGATTCATTAGAACCTTCTATACTAGTTGCGGAAAAAACTAAATCATATTTATATATAATTTTAAACATTAAATTTAGATACTCATTTTACAACATCAGCCACTTTTAAAAAATTGTGTTAGTAGACTAGAAGTATTTCAAATATAAATAAACTTTCATCATGAAAATTATATCAAATATTGAATTCGATAACCTTCGTGTAAATAATCAATTTATGTTACTTAATTTTACAAAAACTGGATTTTAATCTTCATTAAATTTAATATCGAGCAAAGGTTAATCAGCTAATAAATAATTTATCATTTCACAAAATAATAAGCATTGAGCTACAATTTTTATTAAAACATAAAAATAATTTTCACATTATATATATTAATTTAATTTAATTTTTCTTTTATGGAAAATTGATTTATTAATAACCTTTTAATCTTATTCCAGAAAAAATATAAGTTTGAATGGAATGGGTTAATAAGTAATCAGTTCACAACCTAAAAGCATCTACTTATTTTTTTAATTGAAACATTCAAATAATTTGTACTATATATATATATATATATATATATTTATTATTTTAATTTCTTTACTTGTAAATTTTTCCCCTATCAATAAGCTTTTTAAATAATTCCAGAAAATTTAGGTTTTAATAGAATAAATTAATAGTACTGTAATAACAATAAAAACCCTAATAATAAAAAAATGTTTAACGTCATTTTCATGAAAACATTTGAATAATTTTTTAATTTATATATTTAAAATAATTTTAATTGCATCACTGAAAAATTCAATTATTAATAACCTTTTATACTACTTCCAGAAGAAAAAAAAATATATGTCCATATAATTTTGAAAATTAAATTCAGATAATCATTTCAAGACATCGTAAACATTAAAAGAATTTACATAATTTTAATTAAGCTATTTTGAATAAAAAATCAACTTCTATCATACAAATCGTAGCCCACATTCAATTACATTTTTATGTAATTTAATATTGTGGAAACAATTCATTAGCTAATAATGAAATAATCAGTGTAGAACATAAAAAGCAATAAATAATTATCTTCACAGAAGAATTCAAATAATTTTTATCTTGTATTTTTATAAAAATTTGAATCACCAATTACCTTTTAAATTAAAATCCGGAAAAAATTAAAACACATATACATATAATTTTGAAAATTTGATTCAGATACTCATTTCACATTATCAGAAACATTTTAAAAATTATGTAACTGAAATAGGGGTACTTTAAATATAAATAAACTTCTACTATACAATTTATAACCAATATTTAATTACATAACCGTCAGATAAATAATCAATCTATGTTAAATAATAGAGAAAAATTACATTTTAAACGTTATGTAACTTAATACTGTGAAAAAAATTAATCAGCAAATGGCTTATTATTCAGCTCACAACGTGAAAAGCCTTAAACAAATATTTTCATTGCAAAATACAAATAATTTTTACTTTATATATATTTTTCAACTTGGCTTTCATTTCTAAAAGTTTAAATCATTAATAACCTTTAATACTGATGTTTGAAAAAAGTACGTATAATTTAAAAAATTAAATACAAAAATCATTTCACCACGTCACAAACATTTCAAAAAATTATATAATTGCAACAGAAGTATTTTAAATGAAAAATAAACTTCTATTATACAAATAATAGCCAATATTCAATTACATAACCTTAAAATAAATAATAGATTTATGTCACTCAAATAAAAACAATTAAAATTCAATCTTAATGTAATTTTATATTAAAAAAAAAAATAATCAGTCAATAGTTGATTACTAAATAACTGATATTAATATTGATCAATAATTAATAAATAATTGTTTTCATCAGACTTTTATTATACAAATTATAGCCAATATTCAATAACATTACCTTCAAGTACATAAGAAATTAATGCACTCAATTTGAAAAAATTTAATTTTTATGTAATTTATTGTTATGAGAAAATTGATCAGCTAACCAATTATAAATGAATGTGAAACATAAGAAACATAAAGCTCTAATTTTCATCAAAACATTCAAATAATTAAAAAAAATTTTTTTTATTTTGAGCTTTTATTTCTGAAAATTTGATTGATTATTAACCTTTAAAACTAATTCCAGACAATGCGAATTTGATTAAAATCAGTTAACACTTAATTATTCAGTTCACAACATTAAAAGCATTAAACAATTATTTTTATTCAAACATTTAAATAATTAACTTAGACAATTTTGACATTATGGAGAAAAGAGTTAGACTCCAGTAGTTATAGTAGAAAAAATGTAGTGGGTGCTTACTATGCTACATTAGTACAACCATATAGTCGATTTCTACTATACCACAATCTTACACAAGGTGGAGGTTACCTCTTTTCATATGAAGGAATGTAAGAGGGATGAATACTAGGATTGAATGAGTCCTATTGTTTACTTCTACCAATCATTTTAATCTAATTTTGCTTACAGAAACATGGTGAAGCACAAGAATTTTTTCTAGTAAATAATTTAAAGGTGAGAATTTTATTTGTTATCGTGATTATTGGCAGGGAAGAATTGATAGGGAGTTTGTTAAATGGCTGTAGATACGTCTATAAAATCTCACGTAATAGCTGTTTTAAAAATAAAAATCTTATGTCTTAAGATAAATATTATTGTTTCTAAAATCTCTGGTAGTTGTTTTTTTATTATAACTGTTGTAATATACATTCCACTTATTTTGGAAATCAAGAATATGTTATATTTCTGGAGGATTTGTCAGGTCAAGGTGATAAATATAACCTAAAAATTATTATCACTAGTGACTTTTACACTAGTAACTTTACTGATTCTTCTCAAGGTCTATTGGTAGATAAAAAATCTACTTAATGGAATCCGCTCAATCTTTGAATTTACACCAACAGAACTTCATAGTTAATAAAAATAAAAGGTGTCTAGATTTAATATTTTCAAGCATGGCTTGCTTTATAGTGAATTTTATGATGTAACGGTTCTGAAAGATAATTACCACCCAAAGTCAATTATAAACTACGATTGTGTTGCGCCAAACAATGTGATTTTAAAGATAATTAGTTAAGAGAATTTTTATTTGGTTGAAGGCAATTATGTAAATTTGTATCACAATATTGCTATGATTGAATTGGGTAACTGGTATAAAATACAGAATTCTGAGAAAGCTTGTGCATATTTTCACGATGAAATTATAATTGGAATGGAGAAGAGTGTCCCTTTTTTTGCAGGTAATCTACCTAACAAAATGTTTTCCGACTCGTTTTTTAATAAGTTAAAAAATTATATCAGAACAAAAGACAAACTAAGAAAGAAATTCAATAAATCTACACTGGAAATAAATACATTGTTTAAAGTTTGCAAGCAGATAAAAAAAATTATGTCACAAAGATTATAAAAACTTTATTTTGTATGTAAAAAAGGTTTTAAAAAAGACCTAGGTTGAATCTGGAATATAAAATCTACACTGTTAAAAATTTCTGTTGGAAACTTTCAATAAATCTACTGGAAGTTCATTTTCAAAACGTAAGGTAAAGCTACAATACATAATGTTTAATTTTCAAATGCTGTTATTGGTATGTTACCTCACATGTAATGGAATTTTAGAATACGAGCTTAGTAGCCAGTAACACTTCTGTGTTACTAGCGCATGCGCACAATTTTTGACTTACAAACGCTACAATACATGTATTGGACTTCTCAGCGGCGACCCTCAGTCCACAACACTTACAATACATGTATTGCATTTTCGTCATTCCAATACTATGTTTGCAATTGAAGTCAACGTTTGTATTGTAGAAGTGTCTTAGAAATTTAAACATTTTCAACAGTGTAAGCTAAGGAATGAGACTCGGATTCCAGGCATTATTTGATTTTATGGTAGGGAGTTATCT
>JAUELO010044895.1:0-10250 GCA_032357855.1 Amphibolips quercusostensackenii | reverse complement strand
ATAACTAGAATCTCTTTTTTTTAAATTTAATTTATTATAAACGTAGAAAATTGACTGTTTTATTATTTACAGGTCAGTGGAGACAATTTAAATGACAGATCGAAGACTTTTGTATTTATAGGCGAAGGTCACACTTTGGGTCGTGCACTTGTCACAATTATGCAGAATTTGTAAGTAATTTCATCATTTTTTTAAGCTAAAAAATTTTTCAAGGGAAAATTATTATACAAAAGCAATATCACTATTCAAAATGGAAAAATTTTTAATTATAATCGAACGTTTTTGAAAAAAGTAAAGCAATTACAAGCACTGGAATAATTTATAGCAATATTGTTTTCTAAATATTTTTAAAAGTTTAAATTTTTGATGTCATGTCTTTAAATTGTCTGATTTTTCGTTGAAGTTTTGAAAAATTGAAAAATATTTATTTGGAAAATTTTAGGAACAACTAATAATTCTGAATGAGGTATTAAAAACGATTTAATATTAGAAAGTTAAAAATTTTATCGTTAAAAATCAAAATGGATCAAAATTGCACAACCGGAGATTGACATCAATTTTGTAATTTAAATTGAAAAGGTTTAATTTTGAAAATTATAATTAACAATTTAAATTTTTATAATTTAAAATTTTTTAAATTTAATTGAAATAATTAAAATTGAAAATGGTTTGTGTATTGAAAAGTTTTAATATCAGAATTCTGGGTAATTAGAAAATTTTTATTTTTAGTGTTTCTAATTTAAAATTACTTAATTCTAAACGTATTTGAAATAATACATAAAAATAATAAACATAATTTCAAATGTAAAGCATTAAGGGGGTCCATTTTCGGGTCAAAAATGAAACTATTTTGTGGAAAGTTAGGCTGTATTAAAAATTTATCAATTTGGTTGAAAAAGATCTTTTTTCTTAAAAATTCAATTTTCGCTTAACAAATTTAACTGTTTTGTAAATGATTTGTTTTTTCAGTATAAAAATTTGGTAGAAAATTATTTGTTTCATAAATTATTTGTGAATTATATAATTTTACATTAAGAATTAATTCTTTATCTAAAAATTTCACCTCTCCATTTCGTCCTTTATAATTTGGAAATTCAACTAATTGTTGGAAAATTCATATATTTTGCTGAACATTCGTCTTTTTAGTTGAAAAATGAATGTTCTTTGTTGAGATTTGATTATTTTAATTGAAGATTTAATTTTTTGGTTAAAAACTTACCTTTTTTGGTTCAATTCAACTAGTTAA
The DNA here is from genome assembly GCA_032357855.1 of Amphibolips quercusostensackenii. Taxonomy (NCBI): domain Eukaryota; kingdom Metazoa; phylum Arthropoda; class Insecta; order Hymenoptera; family Cynipidae; genus Amphibolips; species Amphibolips quercusostensackenii. The sequence continues at coordinate 9,004 of JAUELO010044895.1, read as the reverse complement.
AAATTAGTTTTTTTTTTGTTGAAAATTAATTTTTTCAACTAAAAATAGTAAAGATTCAATTAAAAAAAAAAATGTTTTCAGTAGATTATATTTAACTATTTTTGTCATGAGTAATGTTTATTGATTGAAAATTTATCTGTTTGGTTGAGGATTTAACTATTTTATTAAAAATTTGTATTTTTCGTTTAGAATGGACTGTTTAAAAATTCGACTTTGAGTATAAAAATCTATGTTTTATGGTAGGAAAGTCATTTTTCACGGGTGTGATTGACCTTTTTTGTTGAAAATTTAACTTTTTTTCTAAAAAAATTGTCTTCTTGGCTTGAAAATTTAACTCTGGGTAAAAATGCAACTATTTTATTGAAAAAGCGTCTCTTGTGCTTGAAAGTTTAACTATTTGATTGTTAATGCAACTGTTTGGTCAAAAATTATTTTTATTTTTTGTTTAAATTTATATTTTTTTCTAGGAAATATTTTTTGTTTGAAATTTTAACTATTTTAATAAAGTGATATTTTTCTGGTCAAAAATTTCACTTTTTTTTGAAAATTCGTCCTTTTTGGTCAGAAATTTATCTTTTGTGGTAGAAAATTCACTTTTTTTGTTGGAAAATTCAACTGTTGGCTTGAAAATTAAACCTTGGTTAAAAATTTAGCTTTTTTGTCAAAAATTCGTCCTTTTGGTTAAGAAATTCATCTTTTATGGTAGAAAATTAATTTTTCTTTTGTTGAAAATTCAACTGTCTTCTAACAAATTTTTCTTGTTGACTTGAAAATTCAACTCTGGTTAAAAATTCAACTATTTTGTTGACAATTTGTCTCTTTTGCTTGAAAGTTCAACTACTTGATTGTTATTACAACTGTTTTTATTTCAAAATTCATCTGTTTTGCTAGCAAGTATTTTTTGGTTGAAAATTAAACTATTTTGTTGAAAATTAAGTATAAATTGACTTGAAATCTTAGGAATTCAAAGTGTTTCATATTTAATTTAATATCTTATTAACATGAATTTTATTTAAAAGAATTTATTCCCTTATTATTCCAATAACCTCTGTTCAAAAATCGCCCTATTTCCAATTTTAATAAGTGGGTCCAGGGTTTAAAAATTAGCCTAAAATTAGTAATTTAGTTTGTGGACGGCCCCTAAAATTTCATGATTTTGTTGACAAACCTAATTAAAAAATGCACCATCAGGCTATTTTTCGACCTAATTTTTCGAACTAATTTTTCTCAACGTAATAAAATGTAAATAACCATTTTTCAAACTTTTAAGTACGTTTCGATTATTCTTTTTTTTTTTTGTTACAGCGCCGATGTACTTTTTTGTTCTTACACCATTTCCCATCCAAACGAAGATAAAATGCTTCTGCGAATTCAGGCACGAGAGGGAAGAGCAGTCGATATTCTTCGAAGAGGTCTAGAAAATTTGAGTGATGTTTGCGATCACACAATGGAAACCTTCGAAAACTCCATCACAGAATTCAGACTTAAAAAGTTTTCAGAAGATACAGAAATGACTACTTAGGTTTATTTTTATTATATTTTATTTTATTTCATAATATAAGAATAGGTATTGGAAAAAAAATTGTTAAGTTGCATAGATTTTGTATTTCTATTAAAAACTTTCTTGGTTAAATTTAGTATTTGCATAATTTTCTAAATATTTTATACTTTGTCGAGATTTTAGGTTCATTCAAAATTAATTTTTGAATCTGATCATAAAGGTGACGAATTTTCTGCACCATCAAATTAGTAAATCGAAATTTCCGAATGTGTCAATTTATTTCGAAATTTATTTCTAAATGTTTCTAAACATTTTTGGTAAGAGAGTAAATTATAATTGTAAATGATTTTTTATATTGTGAAATAATTCTCATATTTATATTTTGTGTCCAAAATATAATTTTTAAAATTTAGATGAAGATTTTAAAATATAAAGAAAAAAAATCGTGAAGTTTCAAGACAATTTTTTTTATTTTGCAGGATTTAAAAAAGCGTCAGAACTTGGAATTATTTTAAAGTTACTTGAAGGTCTTAAAAGTTTTGAAAAGACTCGTAAATAATTTAAATCTAGAGAAGATTTCAACAAATTTAAAACAAATAATAGATTTTTGAGTATTCCCAAAAAAAGCTTTTTAAGAATTCACAGAGGTTTTAAGATAATACTTTTTCTTAAGATTCCTGGGGAAATTTTTAATAATTTTTTACATTGAAAAATAATTCTGAGAGAAGATTTAAAAAGATTTTAAAACATTTCGAAGATTTCCAAAATAGTCAAAAAAGAATTTGGAAGATTTTAAGGCAATTTCAAAATTTGTTCAGAATCTTCAAAAAATGTTTGAAAATTTTTTAATAATTTTAACAGATATTAAGAACGTCCAAAAGTTTTAAAAAGATTCAAAAATAATTTAAAATTTGAAAAAATTAAAAAAATGTTTAAACAAAAAGTAGATTTTTGAAGGAAAAATGTCAGTCATTTTTAAAGATATTTAGAAGGATTAGAAGTTTTAAAAAGATTTCGAAATAACTTAAAATTTGAAAGGATTTAAAAAATGTTAAAGAAAATATAAATTTTTTAAGATTTTGAAAAAATGTCGAACCTTTATAGGAATTTTTAAATATTTTAAGAAAATAAACAACTTTCCCTAAGATTCTTGGGAAAATTTGAAATGATTCTTTATTTGAGAAAATTAGTTTGTAGAGAAAATTAGTTTTTGAAGAAAATTTGAAAAGAGTTTTAAAGATGTCGAAAAAATTCTGGAAGAATTTAGGGTAATGTGTAATATTTTTGCTTTTAATTCATTTTTATTACATTTTTTGCCCTTGCTTCTCTGACGATTATATTTTTATTTAAAAAATTTGTTATTTGGTTGCAAATTCAATAATTTTGTGAAAAGTTCATCTTTTTTGATTGATATTTCAAGTATTTTTTTGAAAACTCTTTTCTGATTGAAAAATTCGTCTCTTTTGGCTAAAATTGGATCTTTTTTGTTAAAAATGCAACTGTTTGGTTAAAAATTAATCTTCTTTGGTTGCGGATTTAAATATTTTGTTTGAAAATTAGTCTTTTTCGGCTGAATTAAACTGATTTTTATTTCAAATTTCAATATTTTTTGGTTGAAATATATAAAATTACATTTATCCTTGAGAATTTATCTCTTTTTTTTTTGGTTGAAAATTCATCTTCTTTATTCAAAGTTTAACTACTTTGTTAAAAAATAAAAAAATAAATTGTTAAAAATAAAAAATTAATTTTTATTGTCAAAGGATCAGCTTTTTGATGAAAATTATATTTTTTAACTAAAAACGTAACTTTTCTATTTTTGATTAAATGTGGACTTCTTTTTTAGTTAAAAATTCATCTTCTTCGATAGAACACCAATTTTCTAGGTTTCTCTTTTTTAGTAGAAAATTGTTCTTTTTTGGTTAAAATGCAAACTATTTTGTTAACAATTATTTTTTATATTGCAGGTTAATTATTTTAGCCAAAAAAAAATTTTTGGGCGCAAAATTGAATAATTTTTTTTAAATTCATTTTTTTGTTGTTAAAAATGAATTTTTAAAAGAAAAACTAACTGTTGAAACAAAATTAGCTCTAGTTGAAATTTAAATATTTGTTCGAAGAATGAACTATTTCATTGAAAATTCGTTGTTTTTAGGTTTTGTTGTTAAAACTTCATTTGCTTTCTAAAAAATTTAATTATCTGGTTGAAAATGAACATGTATTGGGTTAAAGTTAAATCTTCTTTGTTTGAAGATTTAACCATGTTGTTGCAAATTTTTTTTCGTTAGTTGAAAATTCGAAAATTTGATTAAAAATCTAAATCATTTGGTTAAAAAGTTAAATATTTTGTTAAAAAGTCGCTCTTTTGGATTGAAAATCCATCTTTTGTTTCAGTAAAATGTTTGGGTAAAATGAATCCACTTGTAATGTTGAAATTTTAATTTGAAATTATTCGTTTATAAAAGATTCTGTGCCAAAAATGTTACAGTGTGAAAATTCTGGGTTTTGGATATTAATGGTCAGGTAAAATAAAAAATTATTAAAAAAAAAAGAGAGAAAAGTTAGGGGATTTTTAAAATGAACTATTAAACATATTGTTTAAGTTAATTCTAAACATATTAGCTAAAATTCTATCGATGGAAGATGATTGAATTCATAAACAGTGTTTCTCAAGGTTAAAATATTTGAGCTATTTTTATTAAACTCTGGTAAATTTAATTGGTATAAGCAAGTCGAAATATTGTTTGGCTTTATCAGTGAGAAATCACTCTTAAATTAGAAAAATTAGATAGAAAAAGTCGTGAGACAAAAAAAAAACCAAAAGCGAGCGGAAACATAGGAGCTTCAATGTGGACAGAGTGAATAAATAAATAAAGTCGTCGATAATTATAGTTTATTTAAATTTATTTTTATTATTAAGTGTAATTCAATTCTGAGGCATTCTAACTTAATAGTAACTTTTATTACTTCAAGGAATAAGTAGATCTATCCAAAAATGTTTTTTTGCGAGCGGAAGTTGTCGCGCTGACAAGAAAATTAGTAAGGATAACTACACTATAAACAAACTTAGTTAAGTAAACCACTTAGTTAAGTAGCTGCAGTATATATTACAAACTACAGTATTTTCAGGTCCTTTTTGACTAAGGAATCCTGCCTTTTAATTTTTGGTCAATATCCGATTAAAATAAGCTCTCCTTTTTTCGTGTGATAATACGTATTACCAACAACTGCACAGTAAAAAGTAAACCTTAAAAATTTAATTAAACTTACTTTTAGGATGACATTAAATTCATTTGGTAACTTGATTTATGATACTGAGGTAAACAGAAAGTCAGTTTGTTTTTGCGGATAGCGATTTAAGGTCGAAAACGAATGTAAAAGCCGCATGACTGATCAAAATTTTCCATAGTAAGTGCGAAATATCAGAATGGACGTTAGTCCTCGACATCCTCGTTTCATTCTTTTAGTATTTTGTTTTCTTTTGGTTCTCCTTAGTCTTTTTAAAATTTTCTTTTTAAAATTTTCGTATCGAAATACCTCTTTTGATCCTCTGTAAGTCTCTTTACCATTTGTATAGTATTTTTCAAAAATGCGTGCGCATGCCAATGCTCGATACGTATTGGTCGATTCGCAAACCGATTTACCGACAAGCCGTTGCAAAGAAAAGTAGTAGACGACGGACGCCGTACGATCAAGCAGCGTTGAACGCTGGCGGCATTTCGTCATATTACGTGTTTTGTACAAATTACACAGGTCTGCAAGGTTTTGTTGTTAGAATACAGGAGGTCATTTTTGAAGTGATTTTTTGCATAGAATCCGAATCCGTGCTCAAAATTAATGCATCACGTCTGGATTTTGAGATATTTGAGGTTATGTACCCAAAAAATCGGGTTTTTTTTTGCTATTTTTGAGATTACGCATAGGGCGCACAAAATTTTGTTGGTCTAGTTTGCAAGCGGTATCATTAAGTGCTACCTTTGTCCTTTAAAATCAGCTTTGGAACGGTCACCAACGATTTTTTTTCGCAAAGTTTCGGACATTTTAAGTTTTGACATTTATCCGCGCAATGCTATGATCATTCACATTCACTCTATGGAGCATATCCGTCATCTTGGAAATGAAAGTGTCAACCCTCTGACTATGAATTTATAAGGAGCGACCATTAAAACCCCCGAGTACAAATTTTCATGAGAAATTAGTGAGCACAAAACGCTTTGCCCCAAAGAATTAAAGTAAATGGTCATAGCATTGTGCGGATAGATGTCAAAACTCAAAATGGCCTTAACTTTGCGAAAAAAAGTCGTTGGTGACGGTGCATAAGCTGATTTTGAAGACTAAGGGTAGTACTAAATGACGCCTTTTGCAAACTAGACCAAAAAAATTTTGTGCGCCCTGTACATAACCTCAAAAATAGCAAAAAACCCGATTTTTCGGGTACATAACCTCAAATATCTCAAAATCCTGACGTCATGGATAATTTCTGAGCTCGGATTCGGATTGTACGCAAAAAATCACTTCGAAAATTACTTCCCGCATTCTAACAACAAACACAACCCCATTATTTGTAGACCTGTGTTATTGTCCATTCTCCAAACAAATTTAAGTTTCCTGGCACAAAAACCTATTAAACAAGTTCAACACTATGGTGCGCAAAAAGTAAGCTCTTACTTGGTGGATGAATAGCTCCTCTTGCAATACAAATCATTCAAAATAATTGTTTTGCTAACTTTGATTAATATTCTAACCTATTATTAAGTAACCTAGTTATGAAAATATTAGTGTGCACGTTTTTCAGATGATACAGATGCTCTTGACAATATTTTCGTTTACGATAAAGGAAAAATATTAGATAGAGAGATAGATAGATTAGATAGATTAGAGATAATTATTAGAGTGACGCGCGCTTTACGGCGCATGCGCATTAGGGTATAGAAGATTTTATGGAGGACTCACGAGAATCGAAAGAGGATCTCACTAAGTACTTTGTTAATCCTCAAAACATGCAGAATTGGAAATTCCCGCCTGTTTCGAGGACTAACAGAGAACTTGCATTGCGTCAAAAAAAAGTTTAATTCATCCTTCTTAAATCTCCAAGGTTAGAGAACTCAGAGGATTAAAGGGGAATCCACATTTCAAGCCAGGTCGCTTAAATACTTTATGCGCATGACGGCGTGTGTGCGCGAGAGCGATGCGCGAAGAAGAGTATACAGATACGAACAGCGACCTTGACAATGACGTTACGTAAAAATTATATTAATTTTAAAATACAGTTCACTCTTGTTACCGCGAAACAGAAATTACTGAAAATTTAGGAGTTCGGATGGAAAAATGTTGCTGTCGGGGCAAAAACAGTTCATCATAAGCTCTACTGTATATTTCTGACAAGACCACGTAGTTTTCGCATTTGATAATTCAAGGTTTAACGAGAGCTTACTGTAGAACTCTTTGAGCAAAAATTATATGAACCATTTTACTATTTTATCGCCTCTTTTGATAATATGATAATAATTGCAGAATGCAATTCTCTGCTTCGATCCAAACAAAACATGACGGACTTTTTTCCGCAAAGCGAGCGGACTTTAAGATTTCCGCTTGATGCTGACATTCCGTGCTCGCATTCTTCTTTTGATTATACCTTAAACTTAGTCGATACATAGGCGGACTTTAAGGTTTACCTTTTACTGCGTGTATACCATAGTGTAATATCATTTTTTGAAATTCCGGCCGTCTTTAGAACGACTTGTCAAGTCACGTTGAACGTTCCTGTTTAGCCTGGGTGTGACATGATGTTGATCAGAACTGTGACCTGAACTAAAAGGCGAACTAGAGGCAGAACTAGAAGTATAACTAGAGGTGGAACGTCGAGCCAGTTGAATGTCTGATGTCGCATGACGAGTGAGCCGTTGAGCCACAATATAAGCGAGCCGATCACTCGCAATTTCATGGGCTTCTTGAGTCTCACGTCGAACGACTTGGTACTCTTGTACCGTGTTAATAGCACTTAGAAGAACATCGCGCCTCTGTAAAAAAGTAATATTTCAGGGCTCATTTAGGTTTTAACACAAGACACAGAAAAAACTATTTTGAACGGTACTAAAATAAGACTAATTGTGGGATCCCAGCAGTGTCGAGAAATAATTTTTTAACCATTTATTTTTTTTATAACTATAGTGGTAACAAAGTTACTTTTTGTGAAAAAGTTAAGAAACAGTAACTAGTTACACTACAGGTGGAACTTATCTACACATGTGTTTTGTAATCTGTGCTCAAAGTGCCCTAATTTTTATAATATTAAAATGATGTTTTCTTTCAGATAGTATCCCAAAATAAAACAGAATTCTGCATCTGATAAGCTACATTTGAAGACAAAACGTAATTTTATAAATAGATATTTCTCAAAACGTCATATTAAGATTTTTTCGAAGTGTTTAAAGTTTACTGCATGGTATTTTGCTAAACTGGTGAGATATTTTTTAAATTTTGCGAAGGTTTAATTATTTTTTTAAATTTTGTGACTTTTTTGCACAAAGTTCAACCCTAGGGTAGAATCTAAGGAAAAAATACTAAAATTATCTTAATAATTCACACAAGTTCTACACAGATTTACCTTTAAAGTTAGCTGAAGAACTTTGAAAAATGTTGACTGTATCTAGGGTTATTTCAGTTTTGAACACATTGAAATTTAGTGTCTTTTTGCAGCTTAAAAAATAAGCGTGTAAAAATTTTCGCCAGTACTTTAAATTTTTTTCAGGAACAATAACTATAAACATCGTTACATTTTTAGTTAATTTTTAAATTTAGTGCACACCTTAGAGCAATTATTATCAAAATATTATAAAATATTATTTATCAATATAACTCAGGATTGCAAAATATTTTTAGGTTTTAAGGTGTTTGAAATAATTTCAAAACATTAAAAAAATTTTAAGTGACTTTCAAGAATTTTTCAGGATTCCCGAAGATTTAAAGAGATTTCTAGAGAACTAAATTCTAGAAAATGAAATTTTTAGGGATTCCCAGTGATTTCAAAGTTTTTTGGCGGGATTCTAAAGTATCTCAAGAAATTTCATAATGTTTGGAGAATTTTATTGTATCCGCCAGCAAAAAAGTTTCGATTAAATGGAAAATATTTGAATTGGAAAATTCAAGAATACCGATAAACGCTAATTACATCCTATCGGTTCGTTAAATTTTAAAGCGGCTCACTTTTAAATGAGAACATAAGTTTTTAATGGGCAACATATTTTTTTTCTGACAAGAAAGGTTGTCAAAGTGTCCGCTTCCGACTTGAATAAAACTTTGCTATGTTGTAGAGCACAAAAAAATATGAGACACGTACTTTCTTTTCTACGGATAAACGTTTTAGAGGGGTGAAAAGCACCCCTAAATTTCACCCCCAAATCAATTTTTTTCAAATATCTCAGAAAAAAATGAAGATAGTGGTGTAGTTTTGTAGCCTATTTTATTCTCTAGTTTTAAACGTTGGTTTTATTTAACTATCGT
>JAUELO010044894.1:0-18448 GCA_032357855.1 Amphibolips quercusostensackenii | reverse complement strand
AAATTTAAGTATTTTTGTTAAAAATCCATAATTTAGAATTAAATTTTTAACCCGAAAATGTAATTTTTTTATTTTTTGTAGAAAATTAACTGTTCTGTTGCAAAGTAACTTTTTGTTGAAAACTATTTTGTTAAAAATTCGCTTTTAAAAACTTAATTAATTTTGAACCCGAAAATGTATTTTTTCTCTTTATGGTTGAAAATTAACTTTTTTCTTGAAAAGTAACTTTCTTTATGAAAATTAACTTTTCTAAATGTAAAATTAATTTCGTACATAGAAATCTATTTTTTCCGTATTTTATGAAAAATTAGCTTTTTTCTTGAAAAGAAACTTTTTTGTTAAAAATTCGTTTTTTTTTTATTGAAATTTTTTATATGAAAATGTAATTTTGCCATTTGGTAGAAAATAAGCATTTCTGTTGAAAAGTAACTATTTTGTTAAAAAGTACCTTTTTTGTTAAAAAGTACCTTTTTTGTTAAAAAGTAACTTTCTTGCTAAAAATTAACTTTTTTGTTGAAAATTCATCTCTTTGGTTGCAAATTTAACTATTTTGTTGAATATCCGTTTTTTTAATTTTAAATTAAATTTTTTACCCTAAAACGTAATTTTTCTATTTTTATTTGAAAAGTAACTTTTTTGATGAAAGTTAGTTTTTTTTGTGGAAATAATTTATCTCTTTGGTTGCAAATTGAACTATTTTTGTTAAAAATCCGTTTTTTAAAAGTTAGAATTAATTTTTGACTGGAAAATGTAATTTTTTCATTTTTTGTAGAAAATTAACTTTTCTGTTGAAAAATAACCATTTCGTTGAAAACTATTCTGTTGAAAATCCGTTTTTTTTAATTTTAAATTAATTTCGAACTTTGTACATAAAAATCTATTTTTTCCATATTTTATTAAAAATTAGCTTTTTTCTTGAAAAGTAACTTTTTTATTAAAAATCCATATCCTCGTTAAAAATTAATCTCTTTGGTTGCAAATTTAAATATTTTCTTGAATGTACGTTTTTTTTTAATTTTGAATTAATTTTTCACCCGAAAATGAAATTTTTTTCAATTTTTGTTAAAAATTGATCTTTTCCAGTTGCAAATTCAACTTTATTGGTAGAAAACGAATCTTTTTGGTCGAAATTTCCTCTTTTACTTAATACTGCAACTGTTTGGTTAAAAATTAGCTTTTTGGTTGAAAATTTATCCTTGGTTGAATTTTTCTTTTTTTGTGAAAATTTATCCTTTTTATTCGAAAATACAATACTTTATTTAAAAATTCATGTATTTAAAAAAAAAAGTTTTTTCTGGTAAAAAATGAATTCTCTTGGTTTAAAAATTCAACTATTTGGTTAAAAAATCAACTATTACGTTGAAAATTTTTTATATTGTTTAGATTCATTTTTTTCCTGTATTAAATATCAACTATAATATTTTACGTTGAAAATTTATTTTTTTTGTTGATAATTTAACTTTTTGTGTTCAAAATTCGAGTTTGATTGAAGTTTATTATTTTTGTTTAAAAATTAGTATTGAACGTTTAATTTTTTTGTTGCCAATTCGCCTTTTTGGCTTGATATTTCAACAGTTTTGAAAAAAAATGTATTCACTAAAAAATGTTTCTTGGGCGAAAATACATTTTTTCCAGTAGAAATTGTAACTTTTTTTAAAATTCTATTCTTTCTTAGGTTGAAAATTTTATTCTTTTAACTAAAAATGTAATTATACCATTTTTTGTTGAAAATTTATCTTTTTTATTGAAAATTCATCTTTTAGTTGATTTTTTTTAAATTAAATTTTTTGACCAAAAATGGCCTGTTTTATTAAAAATTCGTCCCTTTGCTTGAAATTTCAACTATTTTGTCGTAACTTCAACTATTGTTTGCTAATTAATTTTTTTTTGTTTTGAAAATTTAACTATTTTGTAAGCAAAAATTAACTATTTATTTTAATAAGAATAAAATTTTATATATTTTGTCGAAATTTCAACTACTTCATTAAGAAGTAATCTTTTTTGTTCGACAATTTAACTGTTCTGTTAAAAATTCATTTTTTTTTGGTGGAAAGTTCTTGGTTAAAAATTCAACGTCTTCTGAAAAATTCTTCCTTTTTTTGTCAACTGTTTTTGGTCTTTGACTTAATTTTTTTTTAAATTGATCTTTTGGTTGAAATTTCAAATATTTTGTTTAAAAATTAAACTATTTGCAAACTGAAAATTCATCTCTTTCATTGAAAATTTGTCTCATTATTTTTTTTAGATCAACAAAGTATCCGGAAACGTGTCATATTAACAAAACGACGAATGAGGCGTTGAAGTCTTTTTTGGTTTACAGAAAGAAATCCGAGGATGATGACTTTTATGAGGATGAATTTGAACCCGACGTAAGTCCGAAAATATAACTATTTTTGTTAATTTCTTGAATTTTTTTTTACATGTCGACACATTTTAGCGAGGAGAATTTAATTCGAAAGTCGTTTCGGCTGGAGGAATAGCAAAATACCTTCAATTTGGAGACAGGAAAATTATTTTCGACGTGAACGAACTCAGTATGATGTTTAATAATTTTACAAAAGGAGTCGAGACAGTTTGTTTCAAGCCACTTGTATGCGATCCGATGTATCACGTCGAACCTCCAAAGTTTATAACTTTTAAAGATACCGCAAGCGAAAGTAAGTTCCACATTAGATTTGAAAATTATCTAATTAGGGTCATGGTCATGAAGTTTCTGAAATCTTTAGAATATTTGGGAGATTTTTCAAATCTTTGAAAATACATATTTTGAACTATCTGAGATCTTTTGGAAATTATTGAAATTTTTGAACACTTCTAGAATCTTTATACACTTCAAGAATCTTTGAACACTTCTAAAAGCTTTTAAATCTTTCTGAACTATTTGAAATCTTCAGAAATCTGTTGAAATTTTTGAAATCTCTGGAAATATTCTAAACTCTTTGATATATTTTGGAAACTATTGAAATCTTTAAACACTTTCAGAATCTTTTAACACTTGTAGAAGCTTTCAAATCTTCCTGAACTATTAAAAATCTTCAGAAATCATTTTAAATCATTGTAAAATCTTTTGAAATAAAAAAAAATTTAATCTTTGAAATCTCCGGAAATATTTTGAACTCTTAGAGATCTTTTGGAAACTATTGAAATCTTTCAACACTTCTAGAATCTTTGAAGACTTATAGAATCTTTGAAACTTTCTAGAAGCTTCTAAATCTTTCTGAACTATTTAAAATCTTCCTAAATTTGTATAATACTTTGTGTTATCGTTTTTAATTTTTTAATTTTTTTAAATCCTCGAAAGCTTTTGAAATATTTTGAACTCATTGAGATCTTTTGTAAACTATTGAAATCTTTGAACACTTTTAGAATCTTTGAAAACTTCTAGAAGTGTTTTATGAAATGAATTTTAGATTTATTGAAGTCTTTGAAATCTTCGGAAATATTTTTAACTCTGTGAGATCTTTTGGAAAACATTGAAATCTTTGATCACTTCTAGAAGCTTTTGAATCTTAAAAAAATTTTTAATCTTTTAAAATTCCTTGAAACCTTTGAAATCTTCGGAAATATTTTCAACTCCTCGATATCTTTTAGAAACTATTGAAATCTTTGAACACTTCTAGAAGCTTTTAAATCTTTTTGAACTATTTAAAATCTTCAGAAATCTGTTAAAATCTTCGAAATCTCTGGAAATATTTTTAACTTTATGAGATATTTTGGAAATCATTGAAATCTTTGAACACTTTTAGAATCTTTCTACACTTGCAGAAGCTCTTATATCTTCTTGAACTATTAAAAATATTAAGAAATTATTTGAAATCATTGTAAAATCTTTTAAAAATTTTAAATCCTTTAAAATTAAAAAATTTTTTGAAATCTTTGAAATCTTCGGAAATATTTTGAACTCTATAAGATCTTTTGAAAACTATTAAAATCTTTGAAAACTTCTAGAATCTTTGTTCACTTCTAGAAGCTTTGAAATCTTTCTAAACTATTTAAAATCTTCAAAAATCTGTTGAAATCTTTGTGAAATCTTTTTAAATTTTTAAATCTTTCAAAATTACCTGTTTTTTTAAGTCTCCGAAACCTTCGGAAATATTTTGAACTCTTTGAGATCTTTTGGAAATTATTAAAGTCTTTGAACACTTCTAAAAGATTTTAAATCTTCCCGAACTATTTAAAGTCTTCAGAAATCTGTATTAGTCATTGTGAAATCTTGTTAAATTTTTTATTTTGTTCAAATTTAAAAAATATTCGGAAATATTTTGAACTTTTCCAAATCTATTGGAAACTATTGTAATCGTTGAACACATCTAGAATCTTTAAACACTTGTAGAATTTTCGAACACTTCTAGAAGCTTTCAAATCTTCTTGAACTATTTTAAATCTTAAGAAATATTTTGAAATCTTTGGGTAATCTTTTTAAATTTTTAAATCTTTCAAAATTAAATTTTTTTTCTAATCTTTGAAATCTTTGGAAATATTTTAAACTCTTTAAGATCGTTTGAAAATTAATAAAATCTTTGAACACTTCTAGAAGGTTTAAAATCTTTTTTAACTATTTAAAATCTTAAGGAATATTTCGAAATCTTTGTGAAATCTTTAAAAATTTTTAATCTTTCAAAATTAAATTTTTATTTTAATCTTCGAAATCTTTGGATATATTTTGAACTCCTTGAGATCTTTTGAAAATTATTGAAATCTTTGAACACTTCCAGAAGCTTCTAAATGTTTCTGAACTATAAAAATCTTTAAAAATTCGTTGAAATCTTTGTGAAATCTTTTAACATTTTTAAATATTTAAAAAATTTTTAATTTTTTAAATCTTTGAAATATTCGGAATTATTCTGAACTTTTTCAGATCTTTTAAAAACTATTGAAATATTTGAACACATCTAGAATCTTTGAACACTTCTAGAAGCTTTCAAATCTTTTTGAACTATTTAAAATCTTTAGAAACATTTTGAAATCTTTGTGAAATCTTTTAAAATTTTTAAATCTTTCAAAATTAAATTTTCATTTTAATCTTCGGAAATATTTTGAACTCTTTGAGATATTTTGGAAATTATTGAAATCTTCGGACACTTCTAGAAGCTTCTAAATGTTTCTGAACTATTTAAAATCTTCATAAATCCGTTGAAATCTTCGTGAAATCTTTTAACATTTTTAGATGTCTAAAAAATTTTTAATTATTTAAAATCTTTGGAATATACGGAAATATTTTTAACTCTTTGACATACTTTTGGAATCTTTAAAATATTTAAAATCATTGCGAAATTTTTTAAATATTTTAAAATCTTTTAAATCTTTGCAAAGTAAATTTGACCTGGAATTTCATAAAAGAAAAACCTGGAAGTCATGGAATTTTGAAACCAGACTTCTGCAGCAACCTAGTATTAGAAAATGAACAAATTTTTTTTTTGATTGATTAAAAATATCTAAACTTCTTTTTTCCAGAGCAAAAAGAATTTTTTTCTGGCATGGTTGTTCAGTGCGAAGAATTAAATTTAATGGCAGTTTGTCGAATCTCTTACAGAATTCATACTCCCCCGAAAATGTTTTACTTCTTTCCTAGTGTGCAGAAAGGAGGATTTTTCGTTTACAAAATGCCTTACGAAGGTAAATCGAAATAAAAAATTATCTCTAAATATTTGCAATAAATTAGGTTAATAATTTTCAATTTTTTAATTCTAAATTGATTTCTTTTTATAGATTACGTGAGGAATCTGGACGATATTTTACCTAAATGCAGATTTTTGAATGATAGACCAACTCAAGCAGATGATGAGGCAGTCGCCGTTTTTACAAAAATCCTCAAGAAAACGAAAATAAAATTCGATGCAAGTTTGTTTAAAAATCCGAAACTGGGAACGCAAATTGCGAATATTGAAGCTTTGGCTTTGGACCTGGAACAACGGATTTTGCCTCCTGATTCGACACGTAAATTTTTTTTTAATATTACATAATTAAAAGTCGAATTTCAGATTTCATAATCTTGTCTCTTTTTGGCTTGAAAAAGCAACTGTTTTTTGTTTTAAAATTTGACTATTTGGCTGGAAATTGATCTTTTTTAGTTGAAAATTCAAATATTTTGTTGAAAATTCATGCATTTTGTTGCAAAATAATATTTTTCATTGAAAATTTATCATTTTTGGAAGAAATTAATCTTCTTGGTTGAAAATTCATATTTTTGGTTGAAAATTCATATTTTTGGTTGAAAATTCAACTATTTAAGTTAAAGATTCATCAATTTTGTTAAAAAAATAAATTTTTTGGTTTGATTATAACTATTTCAGTTGAAGATTCATCATTTTAGTCGTATAAGTTTAGTTGAAAATTAATTTTTTTAACTAAAAATTTAAATTTTCCATTTTTGATTGAGAATTGATCTCGTTTAGTACAAAATTCAACTATTTGGTTAAAAATTAGTCTTTTTTTTAGTTTAAAATTCATGTATTTTGTTGAAAAAATCTTATTTTTCGTTAAAAAAATTAATCTTCTGGTTTAAAAATTAATCTTCTTCGTTTAAAGTTAATCTTTATATTTGATATGTTATTTTTTTGGTTGAAAATTCATCTTTCTGGTTGAAAATAAAACTGCTTAGTTAAAAGTTGAACTCTTTTGTTAATAATTTATCTTTTTATTTAAAATTCTTCGCTTTGATTGGAAATTTGTTTTTTTTGTAGAAAATTAATTTTTTAAAATGGAAATTTAATTATTCTACTTTTGTCTAAAAATTGATATTTTTATTCATAAATTCAACTATTTGGTTGAAAATTTATGTATTTTGTTCAAAAATAGCATTTATTGTTGAAAATTTATCATTTTCGAAAAAAATTAATCTTCTTGGTTAAAAATTCATATTTTTTGTTGAAAATTCAACTATTTCAGTTAAAGATTCATCAATTTTGTTAAAAATTAATTTTTTTGGTTTAAATTTAATTATTCCAGTTGAAGATTCATCAGTTTAGTCATATAAGTTTGGTTGAAAATTAATTTTTTAAATTAAAAATTGTAAATATTCCATTCTTGATTGAAAATTGATCTTGTTTAGTACAAAATTGAACTATTTGGTTAAAAATTAGTATTTTTTTAGTTTAAATTTCATGTATTTTGTTGAAAAAATCTTATTTTTGGTAAAAAAATTAATCTTCTTCGTTTAAAGTTATTCTTTATATTTGATATGTTATTTTTTTCGTTGAAAATTCATCTTTCTGGTTGAAAATAAAACTGCTTAGTTAAAAGTTGAACTCTTTTGTTAAAAATTCATTTTTTTATTTAAAATTCTTCGCTTTGATTGAAATTTAGTATTTTTTTTGTAGAAAATTAATTTTTTTAAATGGAAATTTAATTATTCTAATTTTGGTTAAAAATTTGTATTTTTATTTCAAAATTCAACTATTTGGTATAATTTGGTGTAATTTATGTATTTTTTTGAAAAATAGTATTTATTGTTGAAAATTTATCATTTTTTTTTTAAATTAATCTTCTTGGTTGAAAATTCATATTTTTTGTTCAAAATTCAACTATTTTAGTTAAAGATTCATCAATTTTGTTGAAAATTAATTTTTTTGGTTTAAATTTAACTATTCCAGTTGAAGATTCATCATTTTAGTCGTATAAGTTTGGTTGCAAATTAACTTTTTTAACTAAAAATTTTAATGTTCCATTTCTGATTGAGAATTGATCTCGTTTAGTACAAAATTGAACTATTTGGTTAAAAATTTGTCTTTTTTGAGTTTAAAATTTAACCATTTTGTTGAAAATTCATGTATTTTGTTGAAAAAATCGTATTTTTTGGTAAAAAAATTAAACTTCGTTTAAAATTAATCTTTTTGTTTGATATGTTACCTTTTTGGTTGAAAATTCATCTTTTTGGTTGAAAAAAAAAACTGCTCAGTTGAAAGTTAAACTCTTTTGTTAAAAATTCATCTTTTTTATTTAAAATTCTTCGCTTTGATTGAAAATTTATATTTTTTTTGTAGAAAATTAATATTTTTAATGTAAATTTAATTATTCTACTTTTGTCGGAAAATTGATATTTTTTTTTTAATTGAACTATTTGGTTGAAAATTTATATATTTTGTTGAAAAATAATATTTTTTGTTCAAAATTTATCATTTTTGGAAGAAACTAATCTTCTTGGTTAAAAATTTATATTTTTGGTTGAAAATTCAACTATTTCAGTTAAAGATTTATCAATTTTGTTAAAAATTTCTATATTTTTGGTAGCAAATAATCTTAGTTGGAAATTCAACTATTTCAGTTTAAGATTCATCAATTTAGTTGAAAGTTTATCTTTTTGGTTTAAATTTAAATATTCCAATTGATGATTCATAATTTTAGTCGTATAAGTTTGGTTAAAAATTAATTTTTTAATGAAAAATTTAATTATTCTATTTTTGATTGAGAATTGATCTTGTTTAATACAAAACTGAACTATTCGTTTCAAAATTCGTCTTTTTTAATTAAAAATTGAATTACTTAACTGAAAATTCATGCATTTTGTTGAAAAATCGTATTTTTGGGTAGAAAATCATTATTTATTTATTTTTTGAATATATAGTTCAATATTCCACTCAAATATTCATTATTATATTCAAAAATTCACCTTTTTGGTTGATTATAAAACTACTTGGTTGAAAGTTAAACTCTTTTATTAAAAATTAATCTTTTTGATTTGAATCTTATTTATTCTAGTTGAAGGATTTATAATTCTTGTAAAAAATTCACTAATTTTCTTGAAAATTTGTTTTTTTTTGTGAAAAATTAATTTTTTTAACTGAAAATTTAAATTTTCCATTTTTAATTTAAAAATTCATCGTTTTCAGTTCTAGATTCCACTATTTGGTTGAAAATTCATGTATTTTGTTAAAAAATCGTCTTTTTCTGTAAAAAAATTAATATTCTTTTTTGAAAATTAATCTTCTTGTTTTAAAATGCAACGATTTCAGTTGAATATTGATCATATTAGTTGAAAATTCATTTCTTTAAATCAAAATTGAACTATTTTGTGAAAATTTGCTTTTTTGGTACAAAATTAATATTCTTGTTATAAAATTCATCTTTTTGGTTACAAATGAAATTACTTAGTTGAAAGCTAAACTATTTGGTTAAAAATTGATCTTTTTTAGTTAAAAATTACAGTATTTGGTTGAAAATTCATATTTTTGGTTGAAAATTACATTCTTTTCTTAAGAATTCATTCTTTTCATTTTAATCTCGTCTATTCCAGTTGGAGGATTCATCATTTTAGTAGAAAATTCATCAATTTCCTTAAAAATTGTTTTTTTTTTACAAAAAATTAATTTTTTTAACTGAAAATTTATACTTTCCATTTTCGGTTGAAAATTGGTCATTTTTAGGTCAGAATTCAAATATTTGGTTAAAAATTTATGTATTTTGTTAAAAAATTTTATTTTGGTAGAAAATTTATATTCTTGTTTAGGAATTAATCTTCTTGCTTGATAATTCATCGTTTTGCTTGAATATTCATCACTGGTTGAAAATTTAGGTTTTATTGTAGAAAATAAATTTTTTTAACTGAAAATTTAACTATTATATCAGTTAAAATTTAATCTATTTTATTTAAAAATTTAACTATTTGCTTCAAAATTGATAACTTTGTTGAAAATTCAACTATTTGGTTGAAAATAGTTTTTTTTTTAAGTTAATAATTTTCGGTAGAAAATAATCTTGGCTGTAAATTCATCTTCCTAGTTGAAAATTTAACTATTTCAGTTAAAGATTCATCAATTTACATAATAATTTATCTTTTCGGTTTAATTTAACTATTTTAGTTGAAGATTCATTATTTTAGTCGTTTAAATTTGGTTGAAAATTAATTTTTTTTATATAAAAATTAAATTATTTCATTTTTGATTAAGAATTGATCTTGTTTAGTACAAAATTCAACTATTTGACTGAAAATTTTTCTTTTTGGGTTGAAAATTCATCTTTTTGGTTTATAACAAAACTACTTGGTCGAAAGTTAAACTCCTTCGTTAAAAATTCATCTTTTTGATTTAAAATTTATCACTTTTGTTGAAAATTTGTGTTTTTTTGTTGAAAATAAATTTTTTTTAACTGAAAATTAGCTATTCTACTTTTAGTTAAAAATTGATTTTTTTTCTGCTTCAAAATTCAACTATTTGGTTGAAAATTCATCGTTTTTAGTTCTGAATTCAACAATTTAATAGCAAATTCATGTATTTTGTTGAAAAATCGTCGATTCTGGTAGAAAATTGATATTTTTGTTTGAAAATTAATCTTCTTCTTAGATCATTTATTTTTTTCATTTAAAATTCATCAATGGTTAAAAATTTATGTTTTTTCTGCGTAGAAAATTAAGTTTTTATTTTTTGGGACAAAATTAATCTTATTGTTCAAAAATTCATCTTTTTGGTCAAAAATTCAAATATTCCACCTAAATAAACGTCATTTTAGTTGAAAATTTACCTTTTTGGTTGATAATAAAACTACTTGATTCAAAGAGAAAACTGTTTTGTTAAAAATTTATCTTTTTGATTTAAATCTCATCTATTCCAGTTAAAGGATTTATCATTTTACTAGAAAAGTCATCAATTTTATTAAAAAAATTTTATTTTTTTTGTGACATTACATTTTTTTCACTGTTGAATTGAAATTTTTTATTTCTAGTTCAAAATGGAACGTTTTAGTTCAAAATTGAACGTTTTTAGTTTAAAATTCAACTATTTGGCTAAAAATTGATCTTTTATTGGTCAAAAATTCATGTATTTTGTTAGAAAATCTTATTTTTTGTTAGAAAATTGATATTTTTGTTTCAAAATTCAACTTTTTGGTTAAAAACTCATCTTTTTGGTTAAAAATTCAACTAGTTTAGTTGAATATTCATCATATTAGTTGAAAATTCATCCCTATGATTGGAAATTGAACTCTTTTTTTTAAATATGCTTTTTTGATAGAAATTTAATATATTTTTTTCAAATTAACTATATTTTTGTTTAAATATTCGTCTTTGGATTGAAAATTCGTCTTTTTGGTTTACAATTTGTCACTATGATTGAAAAAATGTTGTGTCTGTTTGGTTGAAAATCATTTTTTTAACTGAAAATTTAACTATTCCATTTTTTGATTAAAAAATTATCTTTTGTACTTCAAAATTCAATTCTTTTTGAAAATTAATCTTTTTTGGTTAAAGATTTATCATTTTAATTATCAATTTATCTCTTTGGTTGAAAATTGATCTTTTTTACTTCAAAATTTAAATATTTTGTTGAAAGTTAAACTCTTTTGTTAAAAATTCATTTTCTTAATTTGAATCTTATTTATTCCAGTTGTAGGATTCATCATTCTAGTAGAAAATTAACCAATTTTCTTGAAAATTTGTTTTTTTTTTTGTGAAAAATTATTTTTTTTTAACGGAAAATTTTAATGTTTCATTTTTAATTTAAAAATGGATCATTTTTAGTTCAGAATTCAACTGTGTGGTTGAATATGATCTTTTTTGGATGAAAATTTATGTATTTTGTTGAAAAATCGTCTTCTTGGTAGAAAATTATTACATATATATATTTTTTTTTTGAAAATTCATCATCTTTTTGTTTGAAAATTCTTCTTTCGATTAAAAATTCGTCTTTTTGGTTTACAATTTGTCACTTTGATTAAAAAAAATGTCTGTCTTTTGTTTGGTTGAAAATAATGTTTTTCAAACTGAAAATTGAACTATTACATTTTTTGACTTAAAAATTATCTTCTGTAGCTCAAAATTCAATTCTTTTACAAAAGTCGTATTTTTTGGTTGAAGATTTATCATTTTAATTGTCAATTTATCTCTTTGGTTGCAAATTTAGTTGTTTGTTTAAACATTGACTTTTTTAATGAAAAATAATTTTTTATACTGAAAATTGAACTATTCTGTAGATAATTTTACTATTTTATTGAAAATTAGTTTTTGTTTTGTTTGCTAAGAATAATTTTCTTAACTGAGAATTGACCTAATTAAGTTAAATATTTCATCATTTTAGTTGAAAATTCATCTTTTTGGTCGCAAATCAATTTTTTAATTGAAAATTCAACTATTCCATTTTTGGTTTGAAATTTGATCTTTTTCAGTACAAAATTTAAAACTATTTGGTTAAAAATTAGTCTTTTTCAGTTGAAATTTCAACTTTTCGGTTAAAAATTCATGTATTTTGTTGAAAAATAGTTTTTTTGGTGAAAATTTATCGTTTTGGTAGAAAATTCAACTATTTGGTTGAAAATTCATGTATTTTGTTGAAAATCGTCTTTTTAGTAGAAAGTTAATCTTCTTGTTTGATAATTGAACTTCTTGTTTGAAAATTTATCTTTTGTATTAAAAATTCTTTACTTTTTTTGAAAATTTGTGCTTTTATGTAGAAAATCAATTTTTTAGAGTGAAAATTTAACTATTCTACTTCTGTTTGAAAATTGATCTTTTTTCTTTCAAAATTTAACTATTTTGTTAAAAATGTATTCTTTTTAGTTAAAAATTCAACTGTTTGGTTGAGAATTCATGTATTTAATTGCAAAATAGTACTTTTAATTTAAAATTTATATTTTTGGCTTAAATTTAACTATTTCAGTTAAAGATTGATTATTTTAGTCATGTAAGTTTGGTTGAAAATTAATTTTTTTACCAGAAATTTAATTATTCCATTTTTATTTGAGAATTGATATTGTTTAGTATAAAATTCAACTCTCTGTTTGAAAATTCATCTTTTTAGTTAAAAATTTAAATATTCCAGTTAAGTATTCATTATTTTAGTTAAAAATTCAACTTTTTGGTTGGTAATAAAACTATTTGGATGAAATTTAAACTCTTTCATTGAAAATTAATCTTTTTGATTTGAATCTTATTTATTCCACTTCAAGAATTCATCATTCTAGTAGAAAATTCATCAATTATCTTGAAATTTTTTTTTTTTTGAAAATAAATTTTTTTAACTGAAAATTTAGATTTTCCATTTTTGGTTAAAAACTTATCGTTTTTTGTTCAGAATTCAACTGTTTGGTTAAAAATTGATCTTTTTTGGTTGAAAATTCATGTATTTTGTTAAAAAATAGTCTTTTTTGGTAGAAAATTAATATTCTTTTTTGAAAATTAATGTTTTTTGTTAAAAATTGAAATATTTCAGTTGAATGTTCTTCATGTTAGTTCGAAATTCACCTTTTTGATTGAAAATTCAAACATTTTGTTCAAAATTTGCTTTTTTCTGGTAAAAAATTAATATTTTTATTTGAAAATTAATGTTTTTGGTTTACAATTTGTCACTTTGATTAAAAAAAAATTTTATCTTTTTTTTTGGTTGAAAATCGTTTTTTTAATCTGTTTCATTTTTTGTTATTGAAGCTTAAATTCTTTTTGAAAATTCGTTTTTTTTTTTGGTTGAAGATTTATTATTTTAATTGCGAGTTTATCTCTTTGGTTGGTAATTTAATTATTTCATCAAAGATTCGCTTTTTTAATGAAAATTAATTTTTTTAACTGAAAATTGAACTACTCTAGTAGATAATTTCACCTTTTGTTGAAAATTCGTTTTTTTGTTTTGAAAAATTAATTTATATATATATATATATATATTAATTAATTTTATTTTCAAATTTCTGTCTAGTTCCGTCTGAGAAAATTAAAGAACGACTTGCGCCTATAATGGAAGAGTATCGGAGGATTTTTGACATAAGGGAAGAAGATGAAGAAGAAGGTCCTGCACCTGCAAAAAAAGTAAAACTTGTCGACAATCAGGAAATGCAGCTTCTCGTTAAAACTAACAGAGTAAATATAACAGTTTTATTTTATTTATTCAGTTACAGAAATTGAAAAATATTTATTTTCAATCACAACTTATTAAATTTATTTTTATTAATTTATTTTTCAGGTCGAATCTCTTACTGTTCCTCAGTTAAGGGAGTTTTTGAAGCAGCATAAAATCCCGGCTTCAGGTTCTAAAAAAGCACAGGTGGTCGATGCAGTATACCAATATTTTCGCCGATAAATTTCCAAGATTTATTTCTATTTTTGATACTAATTCTGTTCTTTTACAAGTTGTTTTTTATGTTTAAGAAACTTTAAATCTTTAAATAAATGATGAGTTTGTATTTTTATCAAAACTTATGAATACCTACAGTTATTTCCAGTGTCCAATAATAATAAATTATGTAATAAAGTTTTAAAATTAGGTTCTAATAGTTTAAAATAAATTTTAATTTTTCAATTTTAAATTTAGTTTTGATTATTTTGAATTTTTTTATTTCATATTTTAATTTTGAATACTCAAGCAAAAATGGAACAGTTACATATTTTTAGTTAAAGGAAATAAATTTTCTACCCGAAAATATGAAGAAAAAATTTCTACGAAAAAAGATGAATTTTCAAATCAAAAAGTCAAATTTCTGACAAAAAGTTAAATTTTTACACGAAAATATTTTTTTATCAAGAAATTTTTTTTATAATAAAAAGTTGAATTTTCAACCCAAAATAGAATAGTTAAATTTTTAGTTCAAAAAATTGGTTTTCAACAACAAAAAACGAATTTTTACCAAAATAGTTAAATTTCTAACCAAAGGGATAAATCTTCAACTGATAAAATTAATTTTGAACCAAAAATGGAATAGTTCAATTTTCTGTGTAAAAAATTAATTTATCAACAAAAAAAAAAAAATCTTCTTAGCTGAAAATTTTACTATTCTACTTTTGGTTGAAAATTGATATTTTTTGTTTCAAAATTTAAATATTTATTCACAAAATATTTATTTTTTAGTTGAAAATTTAACTATTATGTAAGAAATTTATGTATTTTGTTGAAAAATCGTCTTTTTTGGTAAAAAATTAATCTTTTTATTTAAAAATTTATCGTTTTGTTGAAAATAGTTCAATCGTTAAATTTGCAGTTAAAAAAAGGTAATTTTCAATAATATATAATACTTAAACTTTCAAGCAAGTCATTGTTTTATTAACTAAAAACGATAGTAATTTTAAATGAAGAAAAATTGAAATCTTCAAAAAAAGACAAATTTTCACTGAGATTGATAAATTTTTTAATAAAATAGTCAAATTTCGAACCAAAAATAATTATTTTGAAGCAAGAGAATCACTTTTCTACCAACAAATACAAATTTTTTACCAGACTGTTTAATTCTTAACAAAAAGTTCATTTTCAACAAAAATAGTTCAATTTTCAAAGAAAAAAAGATGAATTTTTCATCGAAAGGTTGAATTTTCAGCTAAAAGGATGAATTTTTTACCAAAAAGATAAATGTTTTAGCAGAAGTAAATAAATAAATAAAATAAAAAACAAAAATCCAAATTTTGGTGTTGAAAATACTGTAATTTTCAACCAGATAGATGAATTTTGAAACAAGAAAATGAATTTTCAAACCAGAATATTAATTTTTCAACAAAAATATAATTTTCTATCAGAAAATAGGATTTTTCAACAAAATAGATAAATTTTCAAGTAAAAAAAAATTTTCAAGCAAATAGTTAAGTTTTGAACAAAAAAAGATCAATCATCATCCAAAAATGGAATCGTTAAATTTTCAGTTGAAAAATTAATTATCAAACAAGAAAATTATTTTTTTAAAAAAGATATTAATTTTTAAACAAAAATATGATTTTCGACCCAAAAAAATGATTTTTCGACAAAATAGTGTAATTTTTATCTAAGTAGTAGAATTTTTATCCAAAAGAGATGAATTCTTAACGAAATATAATAGTATAGTTTCAAGTTAAAAAGAATACATTTTTACCTAAAAATAATTGGATTCAACTATTTGTTCGAAATTTTTTTTTAGTTAATTACTCATATGCTGGGGTTAAAAATTTAACTGTTTTGTAGAGAGTTCGTCTTTTTGGAAAAAATTCAACTATCTTCTAAAAAAATTGTTTTTTTTTTTGTTTAAAAGATAAAAATATTTTGCATGAATTTAACTATTTTATTCAAAATTCAATAAAAAATATATAATTAGAAATTCAGTAGTTACATTTTTAGTGAAAGGAATTAAGTTTTATAAAAAAAAATTGAATTTTGAATAAAATAATTAAATTTTTATCCAAAGAGATCAATTTTCAAATAAAATGATGAATCTTAAAAAAAAAATGAGTTCAGCTAATAATTAAGTAGGTTAATTTGCAATAAAAATTATGATTTTCAAAAAAGAATGTAATGGTTGATACTTCAACCAAATAAGATTTTCATTTTAAATAAAAAAAGTTTAATTCCACCAACAAAGATGACTCTTCAACAAAAAAACAGTTGAATCCCTAACCAAAACTGATTAATTTGTAACAAAAAGTTGAATTTTCGATTTATAAAGATTTTTCATTGAAGAACAAAATTTTTGTAAACTAAATAGTTGAATTTTTTACTAAAAACAATTAATTTTGAACAAAAAATAAAATATTTGAATTTTTAATTAAAAAAAAACAAATTTTTAACAAAATAGTTAAATTTTCAAACAATAAAATAATTTTTCACAAAGTAGTTCAACTGTTAACTCAGTTGTTGAATTTTTGACAAAAAAGATGTTGATTTTAAATAAAAATCGGTTGAAGCAAAACTCAAAATTTGACTATTCCATTTGTGCTTGACAATTCAAAATTTATCTTTTTTTTGTTCAAATTCAACTATTCCATTTGAAGATTCAAAATTTGTAAGCACTTTGGCTGAATACTAATTTTTTAAATATATTATTGTTTGAAAATTAATCTTCATTTCTGAAAATTCATCATTTTGGTTAAAAATAATTAATCTATTCCAGTTGAAGATTTTACCATTTTAGTTGAAATTTCATAAGTTTGGTTGAAAATTTGTTGCTTTTTTTTAGAAAATTAATTTTTCAACTGAAAATTTAATTATTCAATTTCAGGTTGAAAATTTTTCTTTTCTATTTGAAAATTCATGCATTTTGTTTAAAAATACTCTTTTTTGGTAAAATCTTTATCTTTTTGTTTAAAAATTAATATTTTTGTTTAAAAATTAATCTTTTTCTTTGAAAATTAATATTTTTTTTCAAAAATTAATCTTCTTTTTTGAAAATGAATCTTTTTTGGTGAAAATTCAAGCCAATTAAATATTTATAATTTTAGATGAAAATTGATCTTTTTGGTTTAAAATTCATCAATTCCAGGTGAAGATTTATCATTTTAGTTGAAAATACTTGGCTTTGGTTGAAAAATTTTGTTTGTTTGTGATATTAACTTATTTAACTGAATATTAAACTATTCTATTTTTTGTTGCAAATTTTATAGATCTTTTTAAATTAAAAATTAAACTATTTAATTAAAAATATATTTTTTTAGATGGAAATTCGACTATTTGGTTAAATTTTCACGTATTTTGTTGAAAAATGTCTTTTTTGTAGAAAATTAATCTTCTTCATTAAAAATTAATCTTTTTGGTTTTGAATAGTTGAATTTTCAGTTAAAAAATTCAATTTTTAAAAATTTACTTTAACTTTCAACCAAGTTCTTGAATCTTTAATAAAAATAAATGCTGATTGCAAATTAAAAAATATTGAATTCAACAAAAAAAGAAAAATTTTTAATAAAATAGGTTCATTTAAAAAAAATAGTTACTTTTTAAACCAAAAAGAAAAAAAACACGATTTTTCTGAAAAACAGTTAAATTTTCTTACAAAAAACATGACGTTATAACAGAACAATAACAAAAGTAATAATAATTATTAATAACAACAGCAACAGCGAAATTAATAAAACTTTTAATTGAATAGTTTAATTTATAAATAAAAAGAATTAATTTCCCTTTGGTTAAAAATTCTATTATTTAGTTGAAAATTCAATCATTGTGGTGAAAATTGCACCGAATTAATTTTTTTAAATATATAAATATGTTTTCATTTTTTCTGAAATTAGTATAAAAGGTTATTAATAGATCAAATTTTCAAAAATGAAATTAAAAAATAAGAAAAATGTGAAGTAAAAATTATTTAAATACTTTTTGTATTTTAAAGTATAGTTCAGTCTTTCAGCCTTTTATGTTGTAAACAGAAAAATTAATCATTAGCTGATTAATTTTTCTCACGATATTAAAGTACATCAGAATTAAATTTAAATTTATGTAATTAAGATTTTTTATGTTTTTATGTTTAAAATACCTCTATTTTAATTATATAATTTTTGAAAAGTTTTGTGATGTTGTGAAATAACCATCTTAAATCTGATTTGAAAATTATACTTACTACAAGCATTTTACTTTTTTATAAAATTAGTTTAAAATTTTACTGTAAATTCAACTTTTCAGAAAAATATAAATAAAAAATTATTTGAATGTTTTAATAAAAATATCTGTTGATTGCTTTTAATGTTGTGAAATGATTTTCTAATATGTACATGTATGTTAATTTTTTTCTGACATTATTTATAACGCATTTTTAAATTAAAAAACAAATATAATGTAAAAATTATTTCAGTGTTTTAATGAAAATAATT
>JAUELO010044875.1:0-10250 GCA_032357855.1 Amphibolips quercusostensackenii | reverse complement strand
AGATTGGAGAAGAAGAATGTGGTTGTTTGACACGATGGTATGGCCGGTATTAGGTTATGGAGCAGAAATATGGGGATGGAAGAAAAGGAAAGAGATCGAGAGTTTACAAGAAAGGTATATAAGGTGGCCGCTAGGGGTAGACTGGAGGACACCAGGATATAATGGGAGAAAAAAGCGCAAAGAGATAAATTAAGTACAAGAGCGGGAAAGAGGATATGGCAATTTGAGACGAAGGTAAAGGAGGAAAAGAAAGGGGAATTAGCGTAAATGTTTTTGAAGGAGGTGAAAGAAAGGAGAGGAAGGGCGATAGAAATAACAAGATGGGACGGAGAAAGAAAGGATTTTTTAATTCTAGAGATATAGGAGAGGGAATTGGAGTATTTTATGAAGAATTGGAGAGAAGGTACAGGGAAAGACAATTAATGGAAAGATGGAAAATCATTAAGGAATCAAAATATGATAAATGGTATAAGATGATAAAAAAGGAAGGAATACCAAAGTATTTAAAAAAGGGATGGGAAGAGAGAAGATTGACCAGAATAGCAAGATTTAGATTGGAAAACGAGGTAAGGGTGGAAATGTATTGGGAAAAAAAAGAACAGAAAGTGTAGAATATGTGATTTAGAGGAGGAAACATGGGAGCATATATGAGAATGTTGTAGAAGAGGAAATAAATATCAAGGAATTTGGCAAGAGAATGTGGTAAAGGTTCTTAGGGAGGATGGAATAAGTGAGGAGTGGATGAAGCAGTTGGAGGGGGCTAGAGGGGCGAATGCGAGAGAATGAAAGAATGAATTTGGAAAAAATGGTAAAATGAGAATAAGATAGAAGAGAAGTGAAAGGAAAAAGGAAACGGAAGTCGCACAGACTAGAAGCGTAAAGATCTGTAAGTTACTATTATATAGTAGTATAAGTAGATTAAGTTGCGTATTCGCTCGCTCTCACTCACTTGCTCTCACTCGCTTGATCTCTCGCTCTCGCTTTCGATAGCTCGCTCACTCTTTAGACATATATTTAATATAGAAGTAAGGATCTAGATGTAAGAATTAAAGTAAATAGTTGTAAATAATTGTAAATAGTAAAGATAAGTTGAAATAAAGTTGCAGATGGTCTTTTAAAAAAAGGAGGTCATGTAAACCCTCAAGGAAAACATTATGAATAAAGAAAAAGAAGCATAAGTCGAAATTAAAATTTCGAGAGAACAATTAAAAAAATTTGTTTTTTTACAAAATCTCAAAAACGGTGCATAGCAACTGAAAACTGGTAAATATTAGCCGGCACGAAAATTTTGAAAGGAAGAATTGTAAAAATTGTTTTTCTTCTAAAATCTCAAAAGCGATACATAGCAACTAAAAACAGGTACATATTAGTCGAAACCAACATTTCAAGAGAAAAAATTGAAAAAATTGATTTTCTTCCAAAATCTAAAAAACGGTACATAGAAACTAAAAACAGGTAAATTTCAGTCGAAACCATTTTTCGAGAGCAAAAGTTAAAAAGTTTTTCTTTCTTCCAAAATCTAGAAAACGGTACATCGTAACTGAAAACTAGTAGATATTAGTCGAAATTAAAATATCGAGAGAAAAATTTGACAAAATTTTTTTTTTTGTAATCTGAAAAACGGTACGTAACAACTAAAAACTGGTAAATATTAGTCGAAATTAAAATTTCAAAAAAAAATTTTTTTTTTAATTTTTTCTTTAAAATTCTAAAAAACGGTATATAGCAAATAAAAACAAGTAAACATTAGTCAAAACTGAAATTTCGAGGAAAAAAAATAAAAATTTATTTTTCTTCTAAAATCTCAAAAACGGTACATAGAAACAAAAAACAGGTAAATATTAGTCCAAACCGAAATTTCGAGAGAAAGAATTGAAAAAAATTTTTTGGTTCTAGAGTCTCAAAAACGGTACATAGCAATTAAAAACTAGTAAATATTAGTGGAAAACAAAATTTTGAGAGAAAAAATTTAAAAAAATTTTTTCTTTCAAAATCTCAAAAACGGTACATTGCAACTAAAAACGGATTAATATTAGTCGATATAATGATTTCGAGAGAAAAAATTGAAAAAATTCTTTTTCTTTCGAAATCTCGAAAACGGTAGATAGCAACTAAAAACTGGT
Organism: Amphibolips quercusostensackenii; assembly: GCA_032357855.1. Classification (NCBI taxonomy): domain Eukaryota; kingdom Metazoa; phylum Arthropoda; class Insecta; order Hymenoptera; family Cynipidae; genus Amphibolips; species Amphibolips quercusostensackenii. The sequence continues at coordinate 8,127 of JAUELO010044875.1, read as the reverse complement.
AAATATTAGTCGAAACCAAAATTTTGAGGGAAAAAATTGAAAACATTTGTTTTCTTCCAAAATCTCAAAAACGGTGCATGGCTACTAAAAACAGGTAAATATTAGCCAAGACCAAAATCTCGAGAGAGAAATATATAGAAAAAAAATTGTTTTTTTTTTCAAAATCTCAAAAACAGTACACAGCAACTAAAAACTGGTAAATAGTGGTAGTAGTCGAAAGCAAAATTTCGAAGCAAAAATTGAAACAAAAAACTTTTTTTCAAAATCTCAAGAACGATACATATAAACTAAAAACTGGTAAATATTAGTCAAAACGAAATTTCGAGAGAAAAAATTAAAAAATTAAGTTTTTTTCCAAAATTTTAAAAACGGTACATGGCAACTAAAAACTGGCAAATATTAGTCTAAACCAAAATCTCGAGAAAAAAAATTTTTTTTAAATTTTTTTTCAAAAGAATCAAAAACGGTGCACAGCAACTAAAAACTGGTAAACATTAGTGACAAACAAAATTTTGAGAGGAAAAATTGAACAAAATTTTTTTCTTGTAAAATCTTAAAAACGGTGCACAGCAACTAAAAACTGGTCAATATTAGTTGTACCAAAATTTCGATATAATTAATTGAAAATTTTGTTGCTCTCAACATCGCAAAAACGGTACATAGCAACTAAAAACAGGTGAATATTAGTCGAAACCACAATTTAGAGAGAAAAAAATTGAAAACATTTTTTTTTCTTTTAAAATCTCAAAACCGTTACATAACAACTGAAAACAGATAAATGCTAGTCGAAATTAAAATTTCGAGAAAAAAATTGAAAAAATTTGTTTTCTTCCAAAATCTCAAAAACCGTACATAGCAACTCAAAAATGGTAAATATTAGTCAATATTCAAATTTCGAGAGAAAAAATTGAGGCTAAAATTTTTCTTCCAGAATTTCGAAAGAAAGAATTAAAAATTTTATTTCTTTTAAAATTTCAAAAACGTTGCATAGCAAATAAAAATAGGAGAATACTAGTCGAAATTAAAGATTCGAGAGAAAAATTGAAAAAATTTGTTTTTTTTTTAAATCGCAAAGACGGTACATAACAACTAAAAACAGGTAAATATTAGACGTACCAAATTTCGATATAATTAATTGAAAATTTTGTTGCTCACAACATCGCAAAAACGGTACATAGCAAATAAAAACGGGTAAATATCAGTCGAAACCAAAATTTCGAGAGAAAAAATGGAAAAAATTTGTTTTCATCCAGAATCTTAAAAACCGTAGTTTGCAACTCAAATTTGGTAATTATTAGTGGCAACCAAAATTTTGAGAAAAAAAATTTAAAAAAATTCTTTTTTTCGAAAATCTCAAAAACGTTACATAGCAACTAAAAACAGGTAAATATTAATCGAAATTAAAATTTCGAGAAAAAAATTGAAAAAATTTGTATCTCAAAAACGGTACATAGCATCTAAAAACAGGTAAATATTAGTCAAAACCAAAAGTTCGAGAGAAAAAGTGAAAAAATTTGTTTTCTTCTAAAGTCTCAAAAACGGTACATAGCATCTAAAAACTGGTAAATATCAGTCCAAAGCAAAATCTCGAAAGAGAAAATTGCAAAATTTTTTATGCTTCACAAATCTTAAGAACAGTACATAGCATCTAAAAAGAGGTAAATATAATCTTAAGGCGAAATTTCCGAAGACAAAAAAAGAAAACAAATTTTCTTTCAATATTTTCAAAAACGGTACATAGCAACTAAAAGCTGGTAAGTATTATTTGAAACCAAAATTTCGAAAGAAAAAAGTCTAAATTTTTTTTTCACAAAATCTCAAAAACGGTACATTGCAACTAAAAACTGATAAATATTAGTTGAAATTAAAATTTCGTGAGAAAAAATTTTTAAAAAATTTCTTCTTCCAAAATCTCGAAAACGGTACATAGCAACTAAAAACTAGTGAATATTAGTGTCAACCAAAATTTCGAGAGAAAAATTTTCAAAAAATTTTGTTCTTCTAAAATCTCAAAAACGGTACATATCAACTCAAAACTGGTATACATTAGAGGTAACTAAGCCTTCGAAAGAACATTTTGAAAATTTTTTTTTCTTTAAAAATCTCAAAAACGGTACATAGAAACTTAATACTAGTAAATATTAGTGGCCACCAAAATTTCGAGAGCAAAAATTAAAAAATGTCTTTTTCCAAAATCTCAAAAACGGTACCTATCAACTAAATACAGGTAAATATTAGTCGAAACTATAATTTCGAAAGAAAAAATTGAAAAAAATTTTTTTCTTCCAAAATCGCAAGAACGTTACATAGCAACTAAAAACTGGTAAATATTAGTGGCAACCAAAATTTCAAAAGAAAAAATTGAACAAAAATTACTTTTCCAAAATGTTAAAAACGGTACTGGCAACTCAAAACTGATAGAGATTAGTGGCAACTGAAATTTCCAGAAAAAAAATTTTTTAATTTATTTTCTTTGAAAGATCTAAAAAACGATACATAGCAACTACAAACTAATAAATATTAGTGGAAACAAAAATTTTAAGAGAAAGAATTGAAAATTTTCTTTTTCTTCCAAAATCTCAAAAACGGTACATATCAACTAGAAACAGGTAAGTATTAGTCGAAACCAGAATTTTGAGAAAAAAAAAATTGAAAAAATTGTTTTCTTCTAAAATCTCCAAAACGGTACATATCAACTAAAAACTAGTAAATATTATTCAAAACTAAAATTTCGAAAGAAAAAATTTAAAAAATTGTTTTTTTCCAAAACCTCGAAAACGGTACATAGCAACTAAAAACAGGAAAATATTTGTCAAAATTAAAATTTCGAAAAAGAAAATTAAAAAAAAATATTCTTCTTAAGTCTCAAAAACGGTATATAGCAACTAAATACTGGTAAATATTAATCGAAACCATAATTTCGAAAGAAAAAATGGACAACATTTTTTCTCTTCCAAAATCTCAGAAACGTTACATAGAAACTCAAAACTGGTCTCAAAAACGGTATATGGCAACTGAAAACAGATAAATATTATTTGAAATTAAATTTTCGAGAGAAAACATTAACAAAATTTACTTTCTTCTAAAATACCAAAAACCGTACATAGCTTCTCAAAACAGGTAAATATTAGTTGAAACCGTAATTTCAAGAGAAAATATTCAAAAAAAATTTCTTTTTCTAAGTCTAAGAAATGGTACATAGCAACTAAAAACTAGTAAATATAAGTTGAAACCAGAATCTTGAGTATAAAGTTGAAAGAGAAAATTTTCTTGTAAATTCTCAAAAACGGTATATAGCAATTAAAAACAGGTAAATATTAGTCGAAACCAAAATTTCGAGCGAAAAAATTGAAAAAGTTTTTTACCTTCCAAAATTTTAAAACCGGTACATTGCAACTAAAAACTGGTAAATATTAGTCGAAATTAAAATTTCGAGAGAAAAAGTTGAAGAAAATTTGTTCCTTTCAAAATCTCAAAAACGGTTCATAGCAACTAAAAACTAGTAAATATAAGTTGCAACCAAAATTTCGAGAAAAATATTTAAAAATTTGCTATTCTTGTAAAATCTCTAAAACGGTACATAGCAACTAAAAACCAGTAAATATTAGTGAAAACAAAAATTTGGAGAAAAAAAATTTTTTAATTTTTTTTTTTCTGAACTGAAACTGGTGCATATTAGTGGCAATCAAAATTTCGAGAGAATAATTTTGAAAAATTTTTTTTTCCAAAATCTCAAAAATGGTACATACCAACTAAAAACTAGTAAATATTAGTGGAAACCAAAATTTATAAAGAGAAATGTAGTAAATTTTTTCGTCTTCGAGAATCTCAAAAACGGTTCATAGCAAATGAAAACGGGTAAATATTAGTCGAAATTATAATTTCGGAAGAAAAAAAAATTTGTTTTCTTACAAAATCTCAAGAACAGTACATAGCAACTAAAAACTAGTAAATATTAGCCGAAACCAAAATTTGGAAAGAGAAATTTAGTCCATTTTTTCTTCTTATAAAATATTAAAAACGGTACATAGCAACTAAATACTAGTAAACATTTGTGGAAACCAAAAGTTCCAAAGAAAAAAGTGAAAAATTGTTTCCATTTAAAATCTCGAAAGCGGTACGTAGGAACTGAAAACTGGTAAATATTAGTGGCAACCAAAATTACGAGAAAATAATTTAGAAAATTTTTTTTTCTTTCAGAATCTCGAAAACAGTACACAGCAACTAAATACTATTAAACATTAGTGGAAATGAAAATTTCTAAAGAAAAAATTAAAATAATTAGTTTTCCTTTAAAATTTCAAAAACGGTACATAGCAACTAAAAACTAATAAATATTTGTAAAAACCAAAATTTTGAGAGAAAAAATTAGAAAATTTGTTTTCTTTAAAAATCTCAAAAACGGTACATAGCAATTCAAAACTGGTAAATTTTAGTGGCTACCAAAATTTCGGGAGAATAATTTTGAAAATTTTTTGCTTCAAAAATCTCAAAAATGGTACATAGCAACTAAATACTAGTAAACATTAGTGTAAACCAAACGTTCGAGAGAAGAAATGTAAAAATTGTTTCTATTTAAAATCTCGAAAACGGTACATAACAACTAAGAAATGTTAAATATTGGTGGCATCCAAAACTTTGAGAGAAAAAATTTAAAAAATAATTTTCTTACAAATTTTTAAAAAACGGTACATAGCAACTCAAAACTAGTAAATATTAGTGGCAACCAAAATTTCAAGAGAAAAAATTGAACAAAAATTTCTCTTCCAAAATGTCAAAAACGGTACTGGCAACTCAAAACTGGTAGAGATTAGTGGCAACTGAAATTTCGAGAAAAAAATTTTTGTAATTTATTTTCCTTGAAAGATCTCAAAAACGGTACATAGCAACTAAAAACTGATAAATATTAGTCGAAGTTAAAATTTCGAGATAGAAAATTGAAAAAAAAAATTTCTTCTAAAGTCTTAAAAACGGTACATAGTAACTAAAAACAGGTAAATATTTGTTAAAATTAAAATTTCAAGAAAGAAAATTTAAAAAAAAAATTTTTTCTTAAGTCTCAAAAACGGTATATAGCAACTAAGTACTGGTAAATATTAGTCAAAACCTGTATTTCGAGAAAAAAAAATTGTAAAAATTTTTTTCTTTCAAAACCTCAAAAACGGTACATAGTAACTAAAAACAGGTAAATATTTGTTAAAATTAAAATTTCAAGAAAGAAAATTAAAACAAGAATTTTCTTCTCAAGTATCAAAAACGGTGTATAGCAACTAAATACTGGTAAATATTAGTCGAAACCATAATTTCGAAAGAAAAAATTTAAAAAAATTTTTTTCTCCCAAAATCTCAGAAACGTTACATAGCAACTAATAACAGGTAAACATTAGTGGGAACCGAAATTGCCAGATAAAAGTTCAAAAAAATTTATTTTCAAACCTCAAATACGGTGCAAAGCAACTAGAAACTAGTAAAGATTAGTGAAAAACAAAACCTTGAAAGCAAAATGTTGCAGAAATTTTTTTCTTTGAAAATCTCAAATACGGTGATTAGCAACTCAAAACTGGTAAATATAGGTGGAAACCACAATTTCGGGAGAAAAAATTGAAAAAATGTTATTCTTGCAAAATCTTAAAAACGGTACATAGCAACTAAAAACTAGTAAATATTAATGAAAACCAAATTTAGAGAGAAAAAGTTCAACATTTTTTTTTTAAATCTCAAAAACGGTACATAGCAACTAAAAACTAGTAAATATTAGTGGAAACCAAAATTTCGAAAGAAAGAATTTAAAATTTTCTTTTCCTTCTAAAATCTCGAAAACGGTACATAGCAACTAAAAACAGGTGAATGTTAGTGGCAACTAAATTTTCAAGAGAAAGAATTGAACAAAATGTTTTCCTTTTAAAGTCTTAAAAACGGTTTATGGCAACTAATAACAGATAAATATTATTTAAAATTAAATTTTCAAGAGAAAAAATTAAAAAAATTTACATACTTCTAAAATCCCAAAAAACGTACATAGCTTCTTAAAACAGGTAAATATTAGTCAAGACCAAAATTTAAAGAGAAAATATTGATAAAAAAATTTTTTTTTCTAATTCAGAGAAATGGTGCATAGCAACTTAAAACTAGTAAATATTAGTTGAAACGAAAATATTGAGTAAAAAGTTGCAAAAATAATTTTCTTCTAAATTCTCAAAAACGATATAAAGCAATTAAAAACAGGTAAATATAAGTCGAAACGAAAATTTCGAGAGAAAAAATTTTTTACCTTCCGAAATCTCAAAACCTGTACATTGCAACTAAAAACTGGTGAATATTAGTCGAAATTAAAATTTCGAGAGAAAAAGTTGAAAAAAATTTGTTCCTTTCAAAATTTCAAAAACAGTTCATAGCAAATAAAAACAGGTGAATATTAGTCGAAATTATAATTTCGAGAGAAAAATTTAAAAATTTGTTTTTTTTTCAAAAATCTCAAGAACAGTACATAGCAACTAAAAACTAGTAAATATTAGTGAAAACCAAATTTGGAGAGAAAAAGTTCAAAACTTTTTTTTTCTTAAAAAATCTCAAAAACGGTACATAGCAACTAAAAACTAGTAAATATTAGTGGCGACCACAATTTTCAGAGAGAAATTTTGAAAAATTTTTCTCTTCAAAAATCTCCAAAACGGTACATAGCAACTAAAAACTAGTCAATATTAGTGGAAAGTAAAATTTGGAGAGAAAAAGTTGAAAACTTTTTTTTCTTCCAAAATCTCGAGAACGGCACATAGCAATTAAAAACTAGTAAATATTAGTGAAAACAAAAATTTCGAAAAAAAAATTTTGAAAAAATGTTTTTCATTTAAAATGTCAAAAATGGTACATAGCAACTACAAACTAATAAATATTAGTGGAAACCAAAATTTCGAGAGAAAGTATTGAAAATTTTCTTTATCTTCCAAGATCTCAAAAACGGTGCATATCAACTAAAAACAGGTAAGTATTAGTCGAAAACAGAATTTTGAAAAAAAAATTGAAAAAATGGTTTTCTTCTAAAATCTCAAAAACGGTACATAGCAACTGAAAACTGGTAAATATTATTCGAAACCAAAATTTCGAAAGAAAAAATTGAAAAAATTGTTTTTTTCCAAAACCTTAAAAACGGTACATAGCAACTAAAAACAGGTAAATATTTGTCAAAATTAAAATTTCGAGAAAGAAAATTAAAAAAAATATTCTTCTTGAGTCTCAAAAACGGTATATAGCAAGTAAATACTGGTAAATATTAGTCAAAACTATAATTTCGAAAGAAAAAATTGAAAAAATGTTTTCTCTCTCAAAATCTCAGAAACATTACATAGCAACTGAACACTGGTAAATATTATTCGAAATTAAAATTTCAAGAGAAAATTAAAAAAAAAAATTTTTTTAAAGGTCTAGAAAACGGTACATAGCAACTAAAAACTAGTAAATATTAGTGTCAACCAAAATTTCGAGAGACAAATTGAAAAAAAAATTTTCTTCCAAAATCTCATAAACGGTACATATCAACTCATAGCTGGTATACATTAGAGGCAACTAAAACTTGAACAGAAAATTTTCAAAATTTTTTTTCCTTTAAAAATCTCAAAAACAGTACAAAGCAACTAAAAACTAGTAAATATTAGTGTCAACCAAAATTTTCAGAGAAAAATTTGAACAAAAATTTCTCTTCCAAAATGTCAAAAACGGTACTGGCAACTCAAAACTGGTAAATATAAGTGAAAACCAAAAGTTCGAAAGAAAAATGTTTAAAAATTTTTTTATTTCCAAATTTTAAATATGGTAATTAGCAACTCAAGACTGGTGAATATTAGTGGAAACTAAAATTTTGAGAGAAAAATTTTTTTAATTTATTTTTCTTCGAAGATCTCAAAAACGGTATATAGCAACTAAAAACTAGTAAATATTAGTCATAATTAAAATTTCGAGAGAGCATAGCAACTGAAAAGAGGTAAATATCAGTGGAAACCGAAATTTCGAGCGAAAAAAGTGAAAAAAATTTTTTGCTTTCAGAGTCTCAAAAACGGTACATAGCAACTAAAAACTAGTAAATATTCGTGGAAACCAAAATTTCGAAAGAAAGAATTAAAAATTTTCTTT